>VZRE01014075.1:1847-16274 GCA_013396775.1 Cephalopterus ornatus
ACAGCTTAATATCTTTCCTATATTGTGGCACCCAGAACTGCCACAATATTCAAGGTGAGGCCACACCAGTGCAGAGCAGAGTGGGTCAATCCCCTCCCTCGACCAGCTGGTGATGCTTTGCCTGATGCCCCCCAGGTCACAGTTGGCCCTCCTGGCTGCCAGGGCACTGCTGACTCAGATTCAACTTGCCACAGACCAGGACACCCAGGTCCCTTTCTGTGGGGCTGCTCTCCAGCAACTCTTTCCCCTTGGTCTATATATGCAGGGTTGCCCCATCCCAGGTGCAAGACATGATAGATGTCATTCATCTGATAATACCATACTCTTTTTCAAGAGGATTCAGCTTTTACAAGGAGAGGAAAAGAGGAAAAGTGTAAATTTTATTGAAAGATCACAATAAACTGCATCATGCTGTTGTATTTTCACATACGGGTAATGCATTAATACTGTTGGTTCATACTGGATATGAATATTTGATAAATTTTCTCCATAGTCTTTACCCTCACAAACTTCTCTGACACCCCTAGGCAGTCTGTCCTCTGATTCCAATTACCTCTTTTTCCAGTGATTTTGAGTAGAGATTATGGCAAGAAGATGTCAGAAGATGAGGAGGTTCTGTTCAGGAAAATTTGTTTACTTGTCTGTGATGCCAAAACCTATAGTTTCATTCAACCACTTACAATAAAACAAAAAACGGGTGGAAAAGAGGGAAAGAAAAGGAAAATAAAAAAAAAAAAGAAGAAGGAAAAAAAGGACAAGAACATGGATGTCTAACCTCTACCATTTGGTACAAGTTCACTAGATTTCCTCCTGTCTATCAAAACCACACAGCTTTCCACCTACTAATAGATCAAATTTCTGAAAGAGTAAACACTGATATTGCAAGGTTAATTTCCTCTCATTTATTTCTGCAGATCTAACAGAACGTATCTCAGCCTCTTGGAAACAGAAAATTCTTTAACTTCTCAAACTTCTGATTGTCTAATGTGCCCACAGTGCGGAAAACTAACTCAAAAAGCTATGCTTACGTGCAAATGGGAAATGTTTTAAATCCCTCCTTTTTTATTATGCTGGGTGGTGGTAGTTACATTTGACCTCGCAAAGGATAGTCAGAAGTAATTTTCAGTGAATATCTTGTAACAAAATCATAAAGTAACTACAGGTAGTTCCCTCTTTCTTCTGCTTGCACCTTCAAGAGCAGAGGCACACACAATCGTATACTGCTCTCTTCAGCTGACCAGGTTTTCATTGTTGTTGTGATTCCTTAAAGATGAACACAATCTTCAAATCAGGTACCTACTAAAAAGACCAAGAAATAGTGCTCTGTAGAAACCAGGAAGAGAGTGGATATTTTGGGTTTGAATAGAGGTAGGAAGTGGAAGCAAACTTTCAGATGTTTCACAGCCTTGTATTTTATGATGTGCTTTACATGGAAGTAGTTGGTTAAATAAAAAACATGACAAGTACAGGAGTGCAGTAGATGATGCTTTAGAAAAGGACATGAGCAAAAATGTATCAGCGTAAGTTCAACGGGGAAGTAACTTCAGTTTTTATATTTTTAAACATTTGGGGTTTTTTTGATGGCTCAGAGTGGCTTTTGGGTTATTGCTGATATGGAGAGATAACTTCAAGAGGGAATACTTGATAACAATAATATTGCAGTTTCATTCCTAAATTAAACACACAGTTTCCTAACTATTTCTAGCTAAGAATATGTTCTTAACTACTATGAGTGAGAGTGGTGATGGAAGACCATAACAAATCCTTCTGTCATTCACTCAAGAAGCACTAAAAAATGAGAAACCTCTTATTTATTTCTGGGCTCTTATAAAGCATGGCCATTTTAACCTGTGAAAAATGGACACTGGATTTTTATTTGGCAGTAGTTTATATCCACTTTTCTTGGAAGCAAACAGCTATGTAAGATACAAATATTCAAAGAGAAACAGACTCCAAATGTTACACATATTTCAAAATTAGGAGATTAAAATAAACTCAGTTTTGCACTAACAGTCACGTGTGGCTTCCTCTTTAGGGTGGTTGCTTTAGTTTCTATTCGTTTTGCTATTCTATTGTTTTGCTATTTTACACTGTGATAAAGTTTTACTTTAGCTGACTTTTTAATTTTCTTTCCTACTTTGGGTTCTTTATGCACGTCATTGCTCAGTAACTCACTGTAGATGCAGTCCTTAAAAGGAATAGACTCAGAGAAACTTTCTTACTGGCCCAAACTAGTCTGACAGGTTCAATGACCCCAAATACTGGTGCAGTGAAAAATATCTCAGATTCAAACACCTTCCAAGTACATTTTATTTAACATATTCTTACGCTTCAACAGAAATGCCTGGGTTAAAGGATATAAATTAAAAGTAACACTCAGAATGTGAATAACTAATTGTTTGAAAATCACAGATCAGTCTAATTCTCAAAAGACAAAACTGGTCCTTGTAATAATGCTTTGAAAACAACCACCAGCAGCCCAGGTTTCTTTCTAACAGATGTCTGAGACTTACCATAGCCAATTTTTTCAAATTTAGTTGCATGGCAGACTAATCTCATCTGGCAGTGTGAAGTTACCCACTATCCTAACACTGCAAACAAACAAAAAATTATGAGAGTGAAATTAAACTGCTGGTGTACGTTATCTCATGAGAGAAATAAAAAATATGTCACAGATGACCAAATGAGGAAGCAAGTGAATTTTCATATTATCATTCATGTAAGTGGAAAGATAAGTCAGGGACTTCTCTCTTAAATCCTAAAGATTTGACCACATAGGAAAATTTTTCCAAGTAACTCCCTAAGTGAATGCTGCTGTTAAGATGTACTAATGCTCTGTTTTGTAAAGGTGTACTTGAATAAAGGAGCCAATATACTTTAAAAGTAAAAAGATGGGAATTCTTTCCTCATACATCAGGATTGCGGATTGGTAGTTGAACACCTTAATTAGGATTAATATTACACAAATATTTTAGTATCCAGAGATAAATTAAAAGCACCATCTCCTATTTAAGCAGTCTTCTGTCAGAATTTTTGCGTATTTTGCGGTGCTGGTAAATCATTTTAAATAATGGCAGGTTCAAAGAGGGACTTAGACACATATTGGATTAAATGTTGTTTGGGGAAAAATACACATTTCTGTTGCTGGCAAACACAATGAAGTTTTACACATTTACTTATCTTTTACTGGGTAGTCTAAATGTCACTAAAAATAATGCATTACCTCCCACAAAAGCCTGTTTGGATGGGCTGCTTTTACTCCCTGCGCTCCACTGATTTTTAAGAAGGTAGGAGAGCGATTCCACAGGATCACATCACAACTATGGCAGAACTGGAACAGGAAGCCAGAGTATAATCACTGTCCTTCAGCTTATCATAATGCTCTCGGTAACATTCGGGCAAATGTTTTTGAAAATTTATCAGGGTGTTTACTTGGGCTGACCGATGGCAGTGCTTAATTTATTAAACTAGAGCTGATAGTAGCACAACAGCAGCACTGCTCCAGTCTTCTGGTGTTTCTCTCGGAGTTTCGGGTTTATTAAAATTTCACATCAAACAGAAGAAGACCTCTTTGGAATTTTTGGCTGCAGCTTATCTGTGTCTGTTTTAATTTCTACTCAATATTATTCCCCATTATCCCTAGTGACTAGTGGATTAGCAACTATTTAATCACACTCATTTGACAGCACCTTGCTATGTTCCCTTCAGATATATACCAGATGTGGTATGCTGTCTGCTATGCCTGCTTCCTAATTTTTTCATACTTATGTTTTACCATTTGGGTAAAACCATGTAGGACCTATAACGCTGCTAATATTATTCTAATGTACTTTTTAGTGCTACATTATCCTTAAGAGCTGTTGGTATTTAAACTTCCCTTTAACAATTTTTGTACTCCCTACCTTTGAATTCCGATGATTTATTGCTAGATTTTTTTCTGTATGTTGTATTTCCTTTCTCTTCTCTTTGCTACTGAGTAAAGATGAACTTACAGCAATACCTGCCTTGTTACTGAATCTTCATTATTGATCTAATAAATGTCTTAAAAGTTGTGGTCTTTCTTTGCAGGACTCTGTGCTTCCTTTTGTTCCATATCTCACTTAAAATTTTCGCAAGCTTTCATAAATTGGCACTTTCAAAGTACCAGGTACATAGATTACTTCCAGGAACTCTCCTCTCTTGCCAGTAATGAATACCAGGTACTGGGATTGCTTGTTCTGGAGAAAAGGAGGCTCAGGGGAGACCTTACCACTCTTTACAACTAATTGAAAGGTGGTTGCAGTGCATTGGGGGTGAGTCTTTTCTCCAAGTAACAGGCAATAGGACAAGAGAAAATGACTTCAAGTTGTGCCAAGGGCGGTTAAGAGCGGATATTGGTGAAAATTTCTTCACTAGAACAGCCTGTCCAGTGAAGTGGTTGAGTCACCATCCCTAGAGAAATTTAAAAGCTGTATAGATGTGGCACTGATGGACGCAGATTAGTGGTGCACCTGGCTGTTGGACTTGATGGTTGGGTTTGATGATATTAAGGGTCTTTTCCAACCCAAATGATCATAATTCTACATGGTATGAACTTTTTGAAGAGATACATACATGAGTGCCTAGTTGATAGCTGATGTTTATGGTGTAGTCATGATTAAGTAAGCATGAGTAAAGGACCCAGCTCATTGCAAGAAGGGCAGACCCCAGCAGGAGAAATAATGGGCACCCCTGAACTGATGAGAGAAGGCCGGCACCCAAGCCCTTAAAACACTTCTGCCAAACCCTGCTGTTACCCTGCGACACAGTGCAGTACCTGCAGCCGGACAGACGATGGGGATGTTTCGCTCAAGACAGCAGCTGATGGACAGTAACAGCACCATAGATGCCGGAGGTATTTTGCTGAGCAGCAGTGTGTGTATGTGTGTGTGTCTGTATGTACGTTGTGTGTGTGTGTGTATGTGTCTGTGTGTCCGTATGTGTGTGTGTCTGTCTGTACGTGCGTCTGTGTGTTGTGTGTGTGTTTGCACACAGCTGCCCGTGGAGGGGCTTCGCAGTGAGGGGAGACGTCCTGTTCTAGCTGAGCACTCGAAGGGTATTGGAACCAAGAGTAGCAATGCATTTGGGGTTCCCCAACTGGAATGGGCCACCCGATGCCCACGATGAGAGACTTAGTCTTGCCACGCTCTCATTCACGTCTCGGCCTCTCTCCTGCGCGGGCACGAGCCGAGCGTGGAATGTTGATGACCCTGTGAGACCCAGAGCAGGTAACTGGCAGCAGCAGGAGGAGCACAAGTTTGCCGCAGGGTAAGGAGCGGGCAGAGAAGCGCGGAGGAAGGCGAGGGGCTGTGGAGGTCTCTCGTGGCTGCAGCTGAGGCGGGGGGCTGGCGCTGTGCGAGGGGCTGGTGCGCAGGGAGGGTGGGCTGGCGAGTGTGTGGCGGCAGAGCCGAGCCGAGCCGGTGTAAGGCAGGGGTCGGGGCCTGCGGGGCCTGGGAGGGTGCGCTGGACCGAAAAGCGCGGGTTCGATGCCCACTGTCACCCGGGAACCTCGCCCACCTGCCCCGTCTCTGGCCTACGCCTCGCCACACGGGCAGCTCTGGCTTTCCCCATCAGCCTGTCAGGAGCCCGAGCCGAGAGGCTTTGGGCCCACTTTCTCTTGCCTCCCGTTCCCACGGGAGAGGGCATTCACAAGTTGTTTCCGGTCTCTTAACCACAGGATTTATGATTTTCTCATAATCCTTGTAGCCTGTGAAACGTAATACCCTTCAGACAGTAGAAAGCCATAGCTGTACCGAGGCGTAAGATATCAAAAAAGTCAGACTTGTAGAAAACACCTTTAAAATAAACTTGTTTAATTGAAATTGAACACCCAAAAAAAAAAATACAACTTGTAGTTTTCGTTAACATCTATGAAATTACAATTGTTTTACAATATCTTTCTGAGAATTCGTTAAATAGGTAAGCATTATCTGTAAGACTATGACACCCTCAGATATCACAAAATGCCTGATATGCTTGCTATGCCAATAGAAATGTGCATGTACATATAGAAAAATATACTTAAAATGTTTGCACCTGTCTCTGATGAAATATGTAAAATTGTGTGGCACTGGCTTTGTGTTAAATTCTTTATGTCACTATGTATGTATACCATTTTCTAAGTGTCACAGCTCCTGAATTATAGCTGGGTAGTATATTCACAGATATATTCTTGACTTATGTTCTCTTTAATGACAACCTTGAAGTCTTGGCAAAATGCCTCAGACTTCACCTGTTTTACTGTCAAAGGAATTTTTAATAAGTGTGTCATATATTCCCCATTGCTGTTTTCCCAGTGTACTTCTGGCCTAAGCATAAGTTAGTTTTCTACAAAGTTCCCTCCTCCAGCAACAGCAGCTTCAGTGTGTGCTTCACAGTCCAGTGTCATGCTTGTTCTCACTGTAGACCTCAGTACATGGTTAATGGTTGTTCTATCATCATCTGTCTCTCTTCTCACCACTTGAGAAATCTTAAATATGGAAACAACTTTTACAGTGAAAAAGGTGTTTTAGGAAGGTATCTTCCTAAAGAACAAGTAGCATCTACATATCAAATTCCCCTTGACATTACAGGCTTGATGTAATTAAAGGCCCAAAGTCAACAGCCAATGGTCATATTCATAAACCTACTGGGCACTTGTAGGCTCTAATAATATGACTAAAACTATTGTCTGGAATGTGAGTGTACAATGTCATCAGTATTCCCAGTTACTTTGGGAGGGTGTTGGGGTTTTTTTCCAATAAAAATGAGTGGGAGCAGGAAAAAAACCAGAAAGTGAAAAAGGTAGCTCTGTAGCAGAAAAATTCTTTTGCACTAAAGCAACAGCAGACCTGCTCTTGCTTTGACTGCAGAAGCAGCAGACACCAAGACTTTCTGTTAAAATTTCACTCTTTAGGACCCTTGGTTCACAGCATTCCATAGTGACAGATGTGCACCAAGGAGGAATTTCCATATACCATAAGCATTTTAAATAATGCCACATCGGCCTGAGTCAACCTGCTCAAAACAGATTGCTGTCAGTGACGGAAACGAACACTTTCTCTAAGCTAATGCTTCAACTTCTGTCACTTACAGAACTTCAATTAGCAAGTTGTGTTTGGAAATTTCAGATGATCAGCTCCAAAGCCGCCTCTTCTGAGAAGCAAATTTCTTTTTCAGAGATGTCAGTGGAGTTGAATTTTTTCAAGACTTTCTGGCAGAACATTTTCCTTCTCCATCTATTTTCCTTCTCCTAAAATGTGCTAGTCACAGAATTACTGAAAGCAAAGACTAAAACAGCATGAATAGATCGCAGAAAATGAGGTCTGAAGCAGCTAAACTTGTCTGCCTTTTCATTAATTTCTGGTGAAAAAGACCTGTCTTTTTGCTTGCTGTGCAACAGAAGACTGAAGAAAAGTCACACTTGTGGCTCTCTAAGAGAGCAAATCAGGACATTTAGTGATGGAGATTTGGGGAAAGGATTTAATTTTCTGGTTTTGTAGCCTAGGGTAACACAACTATTCTTTCCTATTTCCATTAGAACAACTCAAGAGTGACCAACTAGAAAGACTATCTGCTAAGACACTGAAGCCACAATATTATTTTCTACTGAGAAGACAAACCAAATAACTAAATTACGCATATTTTACACGTAAATTAGCAAAATTAGTTTCACTTGCATGACTGGGGGTGTAAGGTTTGCCTTCCATGCCTTGCAGCATGTTGCAATTTGGAGGTGTCCATTTGAGCACTCTGCAATAATATGTATTACTCAATTCTTGAACATCAGAGTAGAGGAGAAAGAACTTTTAACCTGTATTACTTTGTGATGCAAAAAATTTAAAGAAGTCTCAGAGTTATGCTAACAAAGTATCTCAAACCCAGGTTGGGGTTTTTTTTCCTATTAACCTTGAACAAGTAAACAGACACCCAACAACTCAACAAATGGTTTATCAGTTCACATAAGCTTTCCTCTGCTTAGGAAATCTGTTGTGCTCATTTACACTCTAAACCATCATCTAGGATGAGCCCTATATTTACCTTCTAGCTGTATAATGCTTTGATCTTCTGGTTTTAAACTGAGGATTACATTTTGCTATTTACAGTGGAGTTTCGTATTAGCAGAAATGAAATCAGCATGTATGAATGTGAATATATATCAAAACAGAATTGTTTAATCCATAACCACAGAAGTCTTCCACTTGTAGCACCATTTCTATAATTTCTTACAACAGATTCAAACAATTTCTAGACCATATTAAATAATACTAGAAATCCATTAAGCTGTTTTTACAGATATTATTCATAACATTATTTGAACACTTCCAACTTCTTGTAAAGGAAAACTGATTTCTTCTTATTACCACCACAGCCTGTTGCAATTTAAGACAAATAGCTCCATCAACTAAATTATAATCGTATTATTAATGTGTTAAAAGATTGTTATGCAAGGGAAGTATCAAATTTGACTATATTTATATCTATATCTTCTGCCTTAATTACAATCGGGTTGCTTAACTTTGGTAAAGTGAGATAAAACAGTGAAGTTCTAAAGCACTTGAAGAAAAACCCTGACAATGGATATTACATCAGTCAGTTTCTCCAACTAAAATAAATCAGGTTCTCCTAAGACATGCTGAGAAAAGTAGACATAGTCATAAAAACATTATTCTGCCTTTCCAAAATCAGCATTTAGAATAAACCAAGTATTCTGCAGCATATGGTAACAAATTAACTAACCTCTAGTATACAATAATCATACTTCAGTGCACAATAACTGCCAGTTGTTAAGAGACTCCAGATACTTCATTGTGAGATAAATGGAATTTTATTTCTAGGGAGTGATTCCTCTTTATAATAAATGTATAAAAGTGCAATATCTTAAGTATTTACTGCATGCAAGTAATCTTTTCTTCTTGTTGTTAGCATCATATAAAGTAATCTTATGCAATAACCTCTGCAAGAATACATTTGAACTTATAGTCGAATTAAAGCATCTCTTCAATTGAGTGCCAGCCTAATTGTTGCATTAACCACCTCATACAGGACTGTAGGAAAAAAAGCAAATTTTCAATAACAGACCTCTATTGACAATGTGAAATGACATTACTAAAATGGCTTAATTTGGCTCACATTTGCCTACTACATCCTTCAGTTGACTATATTCCAACTACAGTGTTACAGTTCTGTTTTCTGAAATGCCTGTCCAAAAGGCTAATTGGATCTGCCCCTGATTACAGGAACCTTCTGAAGCTGTTCTTATTCACAATTTGTCTTTAATGCAGCCAGTATAATCAGTTCTGTAATGACTACCAGAATTGAATCTGGTACGTCAACCAACCTCTTTATGGCAAACAGGATAAAAGAAAAATAATCAGAACAAATTGGCAGGAGGAACATGAAACAAGATTAAGCAGAAATTGTGTTCCTCTTCAGCTGTATTACACATCATCATTTGCTGAATTCTATCAGACCAACTTACATTTAATTCACAAGGATCAGAAAGTATTCCAGAGTGTACATACATAAAGCAATACTGTAGAAGTATTTTCTTTCAATGGCAGGAAGCAATTAATCAGTGTGATAGACAAGTGTGAATGGAGAAGGAAGGAGTGCACTGGGCAAGGACACAGCAAACCCTGAATGTCATGCACAGCAGCACAGCATTTAAAATCAGATAGAAAACTTTCTTTTTTTTAAGATCTTACTGGAAATGAACTTTTTTTTTAAATTCCCTGTGAGATGAATGAAAGCCCAATTCTCATATTTCTCCATCCTTAACACTAAGGATGACTTGTTGGCATCAGTCTGACTACAGTTCCATTTAATCCATATATAGTGAAACTTGTGTGAACCTTTAAAGGGGAGCATGAAAGAATTCTCCTTGTTCTATAATTTCATTTTTTTTCCAGATAAAAATGCAGTCAAGACCTCTCCAAGTGAAAACTGCAACCCTTCCAAGCCATAATAGCTAATAGCCCCCAGAGCGCATAAAATGAAAGTTTTAGATACTACAGGACTAGGTTTAAAAAGAAGATGAGTGTTACTCCTTTTTTGTTTCATTTCTAAGCCTTTTGGACACTCAATTCCACTTAGCTTAGCACTTGTTGCAAATATTGGTCAGCCAAATCAGCTGACACCCCTGAAAATCAGACTAGTAAAGCAACCAAACAAGAAGAGCAAAAATGAGGGTTTGCATTTTTTTTTTTATCCAGCTCATTGGCAAAGCAGCAAGGCTGACATAAGGGAGAGGGAAAATTCCCAGCAGTTGAAAACAAATCAGAGGAGGTCTCACAGGGTAGCTGTTTTTTGTAGCAAGCAGCTATGAGTGGGGCAGGTGCCTTTAAGTCAGATACTGATACCAGGTGTGCTACTGAGGAGCTGGCAACTGTGTATTTTGTGGCAGTCTACAAATAATACTCTTGAACTCCTAAGTCTTTGGAACAGTGTCCTACAAAGTGCTCAGCAATTGGGTGAGATGACTGTAGTATCTGATGTAAGGTTTTAATCACAACTATGCACAATTTATCACACAGATAGTTTGTTTCTACATCTATTTCACATATCTAACAGTCACCACTGACACTGTAATTTGTTGACATTATCTTCACTGAGACATAAGGATAAAATAAATCCTTCCCTACTGACTCCTCTCCCTTACATTCTACAACTGGAAATTAAAATGAGGAACCACTCACTCAAGTCCTTGCTTAGGTAAACTGCACTCTGGGAATCTTACTTAAACCGTTGTGATCACATGTAATAGAAAACAGACTAATTTTTGCAACTGGTCTGAAATTCTATTTCTTCAGTAATGAAGACTGGAGATCCACTGACTGCTGACCAAGTAAGAGCTGCTGAAAAGTAGGCATCTTTCTGTTATTCCTGCCATGACACAGGTGGACAAAACAATCTAAGGAACACCCTACCCTTGAAGTACTATTGCAATCATCCCAAATCCTTCAGAAATTCACCTGTCTACACAGTCTGAATTTTCTAGCAGTAAGGTATGAGGTTTCTTTCTTTCCCCTCCTGCTTCTGAGTAACTATTGTACACAAGCCAAAAAAACTCCAAACCTTTAATAATACTGTCAAATTACCGTCTCCACTGTAACAAACCTCAAATGTTTTGAATGTCTGGCTGTAATAAAGATATTCTGGAAATTTTAATATTTAGACAATGATGATGGAGCACACATAATTAAAAATTAATTGTGGAGTAACACATCTATCCACCATTTACCATAACAAGAAGCAC
This sequence comes from Cephalopterus ornatus, assembly GCA_013396775.1. Lineage (NCBI taxonomy): Eukaryota > Metazoa > Chordata > Aves > Passeriformes > Cotingidae > Cephalopterus > Cephalopterus ornatus. Next base: position 13,102 of record VZRE01014075.1, read on the forward strand.
TTTGGGAGAACAATAAGCCCAAACAGTATTTCAGAAAAACTAAATTTCAGGAATGAAGGTACTATAGTACGAAGGTATGGCCAAAAATACTGTATTTTTAACCAGCAACATTTTTGAGGGGCAGTAACTGTACAATATTAGTTTTTCGAAAAAACTATTTCTGTCCCTCAAACAACACACAATACATGCATTTAAATGACACTTTAAGAACAGCAAATATGATATTTATTTTTAAATATTCTAAGTTTTAAAATGCATCTGACACTCCTCCCTAAAAAAAAATAAATTAAAACTGGTCAAATAAGGATTTCCTGCAGCATGGTGAATGAGGAATCCAGCAACAGACTTAATCTTAAACTGTATTTTGAGATAAAAAAACCTGAATCAACAGATTTACATAGGCTTGATATGGCTGATTTTATTTTTGACAATATTTTCAAAATCTTTTTTTCCCCTGCAGCATGGCTACTGTGAAAAAGCTCAAGTGAAACTTACAGTAAAATCCCTTTAACCAGCTAAATCTTGACCTCAATGTATTGACTACATGGAAAGTTTCTTGGTTGATTGACAGAACTCAAAATATTATGGGTAATCAGAAGTCAAAACAGGGGAGGTATCAGCAGCTCCACTTCTCAAACTAAATGTACTGTTTTGCAAGATCTCTACTAAACTAACAAACTGGACAGGGTCAGATGACTTCAGTTGTTTAAAGCCTATTAAATTTTAGAAGTTATGGTTTATATCAAAAGAAGGACCATCTCTGCAAAATGTCCATTTCTAAAATACCATGGTTAATCACCTATACCAGGACATTTAAATTTCCTAACTTATGTTGGTCTCTCTAAAACATATTTACTTTACTGATCTCTTAACTAGAGGTAGGTCATGTGTAGGCCTTGTTAATATGCTGTGAACACTTCATTAGTTCACTAATGTGATAGTCTGCAGGAAAACCATGCACAGAGCTCCAAAAATAGCAGCACATAATAATAAATTGTTGTCTAAGTTTTATTTTTTTTTTTCATGTGGGTTATCATGTCCTTGTTTTTTCCTAATATTTTATTCTTTTGTGAAGAATGTTTAACAAGGAAAAAGGTCATGAGGCTGAGTAATCTGAAAGTCTTCTGCACCTTACAACCCAAGGCTGAGAGTCTAGCAATATCTTTATATGCAGCCCTTTTCCCCCATATAGAGTTTTTGCAGATCATGCAGTCAATTCTGACTGTTATCCAGCATTAAAAGTCTCTTCTCTACTTTCAAACTTTAAAAAAATGATTCACAATCATGTGGCAGTATGATTAAAAATTACAGTCCATACACCTTGACAATCAAAAGAGACTGAATTATAAAAAGTAAACTGCCCTTATAGCTGCATCATCCTACATCTGTAAGGACAGTGCCAGTTGATTAGTGAAAAAGGCAAGTTCAAGGTTTCTGTAAAACATGTATTACAGCTTTCTTGTGCTAGTGAACATCTAGAATACGCAGGTTCCCAAGATGTTTTCTTTCCCTCCTCCCCCATTTATAACATTGAAAGAAAACACATCATTTTGGCAAAGTTAAAAGGGTTTCTGTCTTGATGTTTTTGCCTTCAGGTTCATGTTAGAGGCACGAACTTCTGGACTTAAGCACTATAAGGCATAGTAGAAACCACCAATTAAAACAACAGCAGCACCACCACCACTACTACAATGGAATATACTACAAGTGGGAACAGCTGTGTCATTTAAAAACAAAATGTTTTTGTAAACTGTCACACTGCAATGCTGTGTTAGGTGATTCATGTAAAGCTTGCCTTGGCATGCTGAATATCTTTTTTTCCAGAACATGCTTAAATGATCTAAACATTGCCACAGGTTCAACTCACCTAAAAAATACCAGAAAATAGCCCAGTGGCACACGGTCTTGAAAACTTTTGCAATCACAATATAACTATAAAGCATGAGTAAACTTTTGTTTTGTTTTTATACAAAACTCCAAACCACATTTCCTGTTCCCCCACCCAATATCCCATAAGAAAAAAAAAAAAATTAAAAATGCCCAAACTTTTGTTAGACACCACTGTCTGGTGTAGCTTTTTGTTTGTTTGGGTTTTTTCCTTCTTTTTTTTTCTTTTTTTCCTTTTTTTTCGCTACAGTTCCATTTATAGCATTGAATCCAATGTGGCCAATGTATTCCCAGGTTGAAAGAAGGGATATTATCAACAGTGGAACTGTGAAAACAAAAGCTCTGTTCCATTTATAGCAAGATCAGGACCAATTTTGTTAAGATGCATGTAAGAAAGAGTCACTGCTCTGATCCCCTATGCAGAATGTCAGTGTCACTTTTTAAATAAAACACTTTAACTCCTTAAAATTGTTAATAACAGTGACTTTTTGGTTGTTGTTGTTATTCATAAGGGTTTTGCAGTTTCTGAAAGACTGATTAATTGATCTGATGTTTTATATTTTATCACGGTAGTTTTAGGGCAACAGCATACACACTAGTACTTATATACAATGGTTTGAAATATCTCTAAATTTACTTTTCCAATAAATCCTATCAGAAAAGTAAAAGTAACCTAATGCGAATCTGACAAATAAAAATTTAATTTATATTTAAAGTTTATGTTCCAATTAGAGATATAATTGCCTAAGTTCCCTAATAAGATTGTTTTCTACAGCTGTAAAAAGCCCTGACAAGACTTAAGCATTGTTTTGAATGTGAATGACCTCTGTCTTTGTGTCTCCAATTTACGCCTACTCAGGAATGTGGAAATGATTTTATACAGCACGATGCTAGTACCGCTCTGTACTATAGTATTTTGTTTTGTAAATAAAACCAACAAATCCCTAGTCAGAAATAAACTGACAAAATTTACATTCTTCTCTCTTAAAAAAGTAAATAAAATAACATTATTTAAAATGTGAATTAGCTATAAGACATACAATACAATTACATAGATACATATCAATACAGCACATTCAATTTGCCAAAAATTAATGATTACAAAGCCAATATGGATGCTGCCATATATATATATATATGTATGTACAATGATTATAGCATTTGTAATTGCACTATACCTACAACCAGTTTTAAATTACAAGGTGTTTTAAGAGGGAGCAAAAAATAGCAACTGCTCTTATTATTGTTGTTTTGGAATTGGGAGGGTTAAGGATGAAAAACATCTC
>VZRE01014084.1:0-24679 GCA_013396775.1 Cephalopterus ornatus
GCAGCTTCTAACAGAAGCTACTCCTATAGTCCCCTCTGCTACCAAAATTTAACAACATAAACTCACAACATTATGTTTGATCACATCGCAGCTTCTAGTAACTTCAGGACTTTATCTCTGTGTTTTCCACCCTGTTATTTTGCTTTCCAGAAGATATTCTAAATCTTCTTGGAACCATTCCCACTTCCTGGATTACAGTATCATTTTGTGTGAGTTAATTTAATATGCTGCTCTGAAATGTGGCAGTACGTGAAGATATGGTAGAGATGATGTGACTCCTTCTTCCTGAACAAGTCCAGCTTCAGGAAATACATTTCTATCTTCTGCTGAGCTGTATTCCTTATATCAGGAACTGTAATCTTGGAGTTAGGCCAATACTATTCACTGTATGTTATAGGTTCAAATAAATTCATAGACATTTCCTCTTGTAATACTCATTTCCACTTTAAAAAAAGCTTCAAAAGGTATAATGAGAGGGGCCTTTTGGAAAACGGATTTTGATTGCAAAGACACTGCCTTACTTTAGACTCTGAAGACAGCCCCCATCCATAAACAAGTTTTTTGCTCAATACTGTGCCATAGAATGTCTGTCACTGTAGCAAAACTCCACAAGGATATCACTTGTTGGAAACCAACATCTTTAATTAAGACAATTTTGAAGTAATATTAAAAAGCAAAGGACAAATTATTACTGAAAAAGAACTCCTGTTCATATTAAAAGGACTTGTGCATGCATATTTGTGTGTCACTTCTAGTCCACAGACTCATGGCCCTGTTAACCCTACTGGTGAATTTTAAGAAGGCTCCCAACTAATCATTTAATCATTACTGCAATTAGACTTGTAAGACTGATTGGCACATCAGTTAACAAGAGTGATGAAAGGGCCTTCGCCTTCAAATGACATGAAAATTGGTGACTCATAGGGATTAAATTCTATATCCCCCCTTTTACCTCATGCCGATATTAAATCTAAGGGGTTTTTTTCTGAAACTAAACCATGACCTGTAGTGAAGGGCTGAGCTAGAGCATTATGGTTGTTCTTTAATATTCCTGGTCTCAAAATGGTGACGTGAAACCAGAATATTGGCTTTTATAACTTAAAAAGTATGATTTTATACTTCATGTCTACAAAAAATGTGCCAAGAATATAAAGACTGAGTCTAAGCTGCCTATGGCACAGATATTGAATTGCTTACTCATTTCACTTAGTGATTGTGCAAATGCTTTAAAATATGTATGCTGCTGTTGCAAGCTCATTCTCCGAAACAAACAGATTTTGAACAGATAAGAGTGACATCAATAACAATTCTCTTTCAGAGCCTGACATCTTTCAGGCATGGGAGTGGTTTTTTTCTACATTATTTTTGTAGTACTTTGCAAAGTCTGAACTTGGCACACTGTTTCTATAAAAGAAGAAAACTTAACCAGGGAGTTATATATCTCTTTATAATCTGTTCTATTTACAGACAATATCTAGTCTTGCTTTCTTTAATATATGAGGAATCCAATACCAGGATGTGGCTGACATCCTGTCCAAAAGGTATCTCCTTTTGCTTTCATGGATATGTCTCTGTCACTACTCAAGATGTTTTCATCTTTCTTCTTGTCTCCAAGACCAGCAGGCAAATGGAGCTCCACCACATGGGGCTGTCCTCAGTTACTTGCTTTAACAATATTCAGGGGAACCCCTTGGACTGTGTGGTTCTGTTTTTGTTCAAAATACCATTGCGTTTCTCCTACCTAACTACAGAAAATGAATTTTATATAGCTATCTTAAGTAAGAGATTGTTATCTGTCCATCATCTTCAAATATGATACTCATCACCTAGCAATACCAATTCTTGATCATACAGTGTGACTGAAACTGCCGTATTTAAGGGAAATATAGAAAGGTCTGCCACGTACAGAATGAGAAATCTCTAATCTATGCCCTTTATTTTAAGTATTTGTGAGCCAACAACCAAAAAAGAAATAAATATAGAGGCAAAGGATTTTTTTTTATGTTTTTGTTACTTTTGTTCTGCAACAAGATAAATGTTGCATGAAAATAGGAGGCGGCAATGAGAAGAGACTGTCGGTGTACAGGGATTACTGTTTCATAAATTTATTCTCTAGGGGATTTAATCGTAACTTGAGGTGAATAGTTCTTGACTGAGCTGTGCATCTGGAGATAATCTTGTTAAGTGTCTAGTTTCCTCTAGATCTAACATGAAGACCATTGAGATCATTTGTGTGTAGCAGTCTGCACTGGTTTGGTAGGTTTCTCAGGCATAGTGTTTGGTAAGCTCTGTTCAATGGAAAAAGAGACAAGAAATGCCTAGGAAAAATACAGTGGTGTGCTGAAACTACTCATGTGTACTGTCTTGCATGTTTGTGCTTTGCTGTATGTGAAGACGGTGAAATAAATAATGATCAAAGGAAGAGCACACATGCAGTTTAGATGAAAATATTGATCTGTGTAATTTATTTTCTTGCTAATTATCTTGTATTTGAAACAAATTCATCTATGTGGGTCTACTCAGCTCAGCCACACATGTATATTTTAACACGAGTAGAGCTAATACATGAGTAATCCTATAAAAGTTGTACCTTTCCCATAAGTATCTTACCAAAACAGAACCAAATTGCCACAGAAAAGATGTTTACCAATATCTTCATTTAAATATGCCTGTATGATGGATTTAGTTATATTTCCTGAATAATTCATTTTAGTTGATTTAGATAATCAGAAGTACCTACAGGAAAACTTGCCTTTCTGCATCTGGCTTGACTTAAAGAAACACTTTTTTATATTAAAAAAGAAAAAAAAAGGTGTGAAGAAACACTTATTTGGATTGAAGAAACACCTTATTTACCGCAGTCTTACTCACAATGACTGCTCCCAGGCTCCTCAAGTCTCAGTACCTGGCAGCAAACTTTGAGGCGAGACATGCTAAGAGCAATGGAGGAGAAATACATTAGAGACTGCTTAAAGAATTTGAATATGAACCGTTTCACAGCCTGTTTAAGGATGTTGTAAGAGATGTACAATGTTTGTCCCTTTTTGAAATGTTATGGAGACTGGGAGAGGTCCTCAAAGACTGTAAGACAACAAATGTGTGTGTGTCACTTCTTCAATAAAGGCAAGAAGGACAATCTGGAAGTATGAACTGGCCAGCCTCATGTCAACAGCCAGGCAAATAGTGAGCATGAAAGAGGAGGTGATTGTAAACAGAAAGTGAGAAAAAAATCTCTTTGGACATTTGGGTTCCCAGGATACAGGTCAACAGTTTGAAACCAAACTGTCAGTCAGCCATGACTGACACATTTTGGTATTAAAACTGTCATGGAAAGCATTCGACAACTTTGCCAACAATCCAGCCAGTGGATGAAATGGACCCTCAGCAAATTTGAAGGACACCATGGTGGGGGCAGGGTGAGTAGCTGATACACGAGGACAGGCCTGCCTTTTAAGGGGACCTGAGTGGGCAGGAAAAATGGGCCAACAGGCATCTTACAGAGTACCACAGGACAAATGAAAAGCTGAAGTAGAACAATTCCTATTTTCTCCTACATTACTGCAGGCAAGCTGGGCTGGCAACCCAACAGCTCTGTCAGAAAGCCTCTGGGGGTTCTGCTAGACAACTCGAACAAGCTGAACAGAGATCTCAGGCGTAAGTGTGTGTGTGTCTGGAATATTTTCATTGATTTTAGTAGTTATTCTAGATAACTTCATCAAAGTTACTGCAGATTTACATCAGTATGAGATCAAAAGTGAACATTACTTCCCTTATGATGGAAAGTAATATGATTGATTATTCCATTTTAAGCTTCCTTCTACATACCTGTAGTAGCTTTGTCAGTTTTCACCTAAACTGTCACACACACAGGGAAACCACAGTGGATATAATTTTAACACCCAAGAAGTTAGTCTAAGTCTTCAAATAGAAGTCACGCTATATTAAACCTCCTAATGCAAAAAAACATTCTAATTCCACAACTCAGCAGAAGATTATTTGGAAATTTTTGTGTTTGCTTCGCAAACCAGGACCCAACATTCTCAAATACTCAAGACCTTAAAAATGCATAATATTCTGAAGAACTCTGCTTCAGTTAAACTCGGAAAGTGAGCACTTTAGAAAATCATGCACTAAAAGGACAAAGACGAAACAAAGAGGAGTTATGGCTAACCAGAACAAGCAGAACTGATAAAAAAATTATCAAAAGTACAAATGAAATTAACCTTAACTTCACCCTGTGCTGCTGTTTTTGTCTTGGCGATTCTAGATCTTCATCTGTGAGGATAAGGAAAAAAAGAAGACTGAATAGGAAAACAAAGAACTCATCTTTATAATACTCTGTGATAAATATGCAATTATTTGTGCATCAGGGAAAAAGCAGTAAAGTCACATCTTCATGGCTCTCATAAACTTACACTGTAAAAAAAAAAAGAAACATGTGTCTCAGACTTAGATATGTCTGTTTCAGTTTTCTGTTACTAAGGTTAAGAAAAAGCATTCAAACTGACTGTCATTGACAGTGACCCACATCTTGCTAGGTATCAAATTCAGCATCAGCCCTGGTCATTTACCATCTTATAGTTAAGGGCTATGTAGTTCTTACAGCCTCCTGTGTTCAGTTCTGCTTTGATTTCACTCACTAGTCGAATCTTTATTTAGAATTCCTTGAAAAGCTAACAAAACTGTTTACTTTGCCTTTTATAGAAATGCAGACCTTTACATCTTTATTTTGCGTTTACATGGTTTCATTCAGAAGGGTTAACTGAGTGCAAACTGAGTTGTACTTGTCCTGTCTCCAGGCTATTATGACTTTACATTTCCCATCCATGTGTGATTAATCATATTAAAATTTGCCAAGAAGCAACTTTGATCCCGTGTCAAATAGACAAATGGTATCTTTACAAAAATACTGAGCCTATAAAATGGAATATATTTCCTTTTTTTGGTATGCAACCTATTCTCTATCCCTTTATAACCAATATTTATACTCAGCTTAGAAAGTAGAGGTTTTTTCAGAGGTTTAACACAATTAGCAGGACACAAAATTACAGGTTTTTTCTGAACTGAAACAGTCTCAAAGGAAGACAAGTTAAAAGGTAGCCAAATTCTCTATAGTTGACAATATTTTCTGAGATCATCACAGAGATCATCACAGCTGGGGCAACTGTTAACAGAGGTCTGTCAGTGACTGGCATCACAATACATTGTCTTCTCAGCCTTTATGCCAACTGTGATTTGCAATAGAGAAAGGGACCAGGTCCTATAAGCAAGACAATGTTCAGTTAAAAATCCCAGTGAGAGAATTTATCTTTCTTGCATATTTAATCTCCTTGGAAGCTACCATCTATGTGTCACAATATCTTAAAAGATAGGTGTGGATTTTTAAAATATCACTTTAATTGCAAAAAAACTGTGTATAAAAACTTGTTTAATGTTCTGGCTTGTTTTGATCTAATACACTGTGGAAAAATATGCACTACATAGGGAGGGCAGGAGGGGAATTCTGTGAATCTCATTTTATGTACATCTTCCATGATGTTTTTCTTTTGTTGAGTGTTATTTGTTTGGGGTTTTTTTCATTTGTTTGTTTGTTTGTTTTTGTGCTATATCTGAGTATAAACTCATCTTTTTTAGGCACCAATATGTATCTTACTTTGTATTGTGATATCCTGTGCCCTGTCACACTGGAAAAGACTGCAGCTGTCTAAAGCTTAATTATGCATGAATGCAAAGCCAAGATGCTTGCCCAATAGTGCCTCAGCAGAGTATGGTTTCTCACTTGTTTTTGTTTGAATTATAATTGGGTAGATTTATATTTCCCAAACCATTTTGCCCCTTGTGCATGTTCTTTCTTGCTTCTGTTGCCTTTGTTTGAACCAGCTTCTGAACAAGCCTTTTTGAATGTGAACTGTCTATTAGATCTAAGATAGGTCATTAATGGATTTGACAAATCCTTTCACCTTTAAGACAGTTAAAAAAGGTACAGAAATGAGTACCCTCCTCTACCAGTTCTGCTCCAGATGGTTGGAGGTGGGGTGTTCTTTATTTTTTTAATGAATAGTTAAATAGAGGCTGGCATCTGGGTTGAAACAAAGAAGGCTTGGAGCCAGACTTCAGAAAGGGAGGGTAGTATCAAGCAGTAAAGTGCTACACCTGCTAAGGGAAAGGTAATAGAGGCACTGAAAGCACATTTGTAGTCACAATTATACTGTATAGAAAGGCTTTAGACAATTGTTGTCAAGAAGATGTAGGTGGTCAATCTACAAAGTCAACAAATAACATTGTCAGGGGTAGTAAAATATATGGCCCTTTCACTTTATATGAATAGCACAAATTGGTGGCAGCAACAGCATCTATTTTCTGAAAGCCCTACATATTTATTCAAACTTGTTACCAGCAGCTAAGCATCTCTGTTTCTGCTCTGCTTTTTGTTAGATTTATGGTGTCAGCTCCTGCACACTGTAAAACACATTTTAAGTCAACATCTGCATGAACAACCATAAACATGGAGACATTCAAATGAAAACTAGAGACATGTGGCTATGTCTTTGTGCTGACTGTCCTAATTCTAGGAAAATTAATCCCATTTGGAATTGCTGTTATGAACTATGAAAAGCTAGAAGAAGGTGCTGCACCCATGAAATAGCACTACCAGCATTACCTGAAGAGTAGCTAACAAGGAATGTATTTATTTCCCCACCATTATCTTCAGATTTAAATGCTGATGGGTAGAGGATTATTGCTCTTTAACTTTCTCAAAGGTAAAGAAGCTTGCTAGCTCCTCTCTACCACGATCCCAGTACAATCATCAAAGCTTTACTAGTAAGCAGAGATATTTTTTACCCCATTTCATTTTGTGATGCAATTCTGAAGCTAGGGGAGGATGTTCAAAAAAATTGAAGCAATGCTTATCTCTGTCTTCCTTTTTCACCCCTTTTCAGGGAGAGTTTTGCTTGGCAGAGAGCTGTCACAGTGCTCAGTGAGCTGCTGCCTGCTTCCCTCCTCCCTTCCCTGCATCCACCTCAGACACAAGCTGTGCCCAGGAGAAGGGCAAGGGCTGTGCCATCTCCCAGCTGCTCTCTCTGTGTTGTGCAATTGCTCCCTTCTGATCTTGGTGAGCTCGAGCCCAGGTACTGCTTAAGAGAACTAGCCCTCGTTAAATATTCAGCACACAGAAAATCTGAATTGGCACTAAACAAATGACCAATGTGTCAAATGGTTCAGCATTTTGACACTTGACTCTCTGTGGCTTTAGCTCTTTTTTAACATTAGTTTAATGTGGTTTTCACACTGAGCTGAATGTGAACAGGATCAGGTTTTTCTCTTCTGCCTCTTTCCTAGGTTCTAGCACGACACATCAAACAGATTTCTGGTAAGGTTTCTTATACATGCAGATGTTTTTAAACATGTATTTTTATAGAGTATAAAAGAATCAATTTTTTTGATATGTAATGTATTATTTCCTGCTGGTCCTGACATATACCATTCAACATATGTCTTACAAGGGGTGGCAGGTTAAAAAAAATAATATCCGCAATAGATAAAGGCTGTTTTCCCCAGTGGATGATGGGAAAATGATTGGGTGTGCAGAGGGCAATTCCTTGCCCTCTTGAAATCTGAGGCCAGAAAGATGGAGCTTTTGTGTGTCTGTTTTAAAAGGACTAAAATCCATTTACACATCAATGTCAGCTCCTGCTAAAGAAAGCCAACATTGTTGATGTTATGCTTGTCAAATACAAACAATTTGTTGTCAAGGGAAGACAAGTACAAAGCGTCTTGTCCACTAAACAGAGCACATTAAATATGACCCTTTCTCTGGGCACATGTACACTAGCACAAGAAAGCACAGGAGATATATAATTAATATTAGCTAACACACAGTAAGGTTAATTGTTACTTCTCTGAACACTTAATCTGCAAGCAGTTGATAAATCCCACAATGAATAAAAGCAGCTCGTATTTAGGTCACACAAAGTCATTGCTGTTTTTTAATTTAAACTGTGCACTAGATTAAAACACAAGAGTATTGCAGGAAGACAATTCAGAAGCAGTAGCAATAGGCTGTCATTTGGCGTAAAAAGTTTCCCCAGCACACCCTAGGGACATGTTAATCAAAGCTTTTTTAATGGATTCAGTCTGATCTGTGACAGGCTTTGTTCCAGAGATGGCATTTGCAGGATAGAGCTGCAAGTTATCAATAAGACACAGTAATTGCTGGGAATGATTGAGCCTTGTTCCGTAGGCTTCATACCATTCACTCCTTTTTATTATCAGTCAAGGCCAGGGATGTCTTGCAATAAGCAGTCAAGTGATGGCTTGTTTCTTTCTTTAATCCTAAGCCATATAATGAGAGAAAATGAAGCAACATGAAAATCTGCATTAATTAAAAAATGTATAAAACTCGTTCCTGTTTTTCCCCTTCTATGTTTTATATTATTTTTGCCAGGATTTACTGGTAATTCTTCAGCCTCTAACATGTACTGATAAATCCTTTTTAAGTAGTCAAAGCCTTTCACTGCTTGGTTAAAGGCTTCAGTTCATCCATTGACAGTTCTTTATTAAGTTATTCATTATCTTTTGGAAATCAAAGCATTGGCACAATCAGTAATAACTAGGGATAATGCTTATCACCTACATGGATAGTTAGCCCTACATCCATTTAGGAAAGATAACTCCCAACACTGAAATGAAAATTCTTCAATGTTATTCAAGAAGGTAATAGAAACCTAACATTTTTATATAGTGAAAGGTCATAATCCTCCTTTTATAGCACCACGGTCATTCCCATAGCAACACATTATACCTAAAACCACTAGGGATTATGACCTCTCAGTATGAACAAACAGAAGGAAAAGTTGTTTAGAAGAGAAGGAATCTCTTTGATTAGTAAGAGCCAACCTCCTGTGTGTGCACACATAAGACAGACACATACACAGCAGCTAAATTGATGTTTGTTTAAAGTATGAACAGACAATGAAATGATTGTTAAAATCAGATTTGTTGGTTTCAATGAGGTTTTGTTTTGTGTGGTAACAGAACAAAGTATTTTTTTTTTGGATTTATGTTTGTTGGAAATCAAGCTGAGGTTTAATTGTTCTGATAACACTATTCTTGACAAAGCTTGGTGATACTAACAGGTGAAAGTCCTGTCTTGTTTTTACTATCCAGTAAATAATCAGTCATTGTAATAATTGCAGATTATCAGAATAATACAGATTTGAGGTTGTGTGATGAAAGTAATTCTTTTGTTGAAACTTTATTATATTTCACACCTAACTAGAAAAACAAACAAAGAGATTGTTACACTACATTACTATGATGTGCTTGATTAAATCTTGTTTTACTTCTAATGTTTGAAATTAACAGCTATTTTTGCATATCTCCTTTTTATTTTAAATAGTTAAACTCTGAATAGATTATTTCATTTTTATTGAAAAAACTTCTGAAATTTTGAACTGGGATTTTTTTTCTATTCTACTTTTGATGTGGTGGAGTGTCACAGAATTTCCTATGAAGCAGCAAATGTAGTAACCACCCTGCCCATTAATTATACTTTTGCCTCACAAGGGAATTATTTGCTCTATGTTTGTGAAATATTCTGAAGTTTTCAGCCTGAAAACATTGGAAATACAAATATTATATTCTCTCTGTTAGTTACGTCTATGCTGAAATTTAAAAAACCATTTGAAATATTTGGAGACTGAAAAAAATCACAGATTCTAGTTACCAAAACTTTACAAAATTTTAATTTTTCATCGTCATTAAAAGCTGCTCAGTTTTCTTATAGTAAGTACTGTTAATGATGTTGCCAATGATTTCAGAAGCAAAGTAAGACTATTTTGCATTCAACATAAGAAATCCGAAGCATTTCCACTGAGGAACAACATTCCCCTGATGATATATATTATGTTGCCATTTTCTGCTTTCTCTTTAAACTACAGTTCTTATAGTAGGCATCTGAACAAGAGACACGAGTTGTGATGCACGAGCTATACAGTATTAGGACACTGGGAATATAACATGACCAGCCCGTGTGCCTTCTGCTTTGCTTGTATGAAATAACAACGTAAGGCAAATATCGATACCTTATTTTAACCTTTACTCTTAAAAGAAGAATTTAGTCCTTGAAGTTTTTTGGGTTTTTGTGTTGTTTGTTTTAACCTTTCCCCCCTCCCCCTAAGTCTCAAAAATACTCAGATATTTATTTTTCATAAAAGTGTTGGGATTTCAATAACATGCATCTAAACCCGATAGAAAAATGTAATGTGACATTTGACTGTGTTAGAAAAAGCTAGATAATTAAATGTAAGCAAGTATTTTCTAGACTCTACAATGTGTTTATACAAGAATAAGTATTTAGCTGCAATTTCTTAAAAGCTTGTAGCCAATACCAAGTAAGTCGATTCTTTTTGTAATCTACTACAAAGCAAATTCATTGTTAATTTGCCTTTGACAATGTTTGGTTGACAAGAGGAAGATTTTGTCCTAAGCATAACGACATAGATGGATCATGATCATTGCAGTAAAGATCAAAAAGCCATGCTTGTCTGATTTATTGTCCTTAAATTCTGTTTTATGTAGTCTCATACCACTGCTTCAAATTTGGATTATTAGTGGGAAATAGTTATTGGAATGACTGCTGAATTCCATACAATACACAAATGGACCCTTCTTGGTCGTCTTGAGATAGTAGTGGTAGTATTTCATTTATATCAATGTTGAAATGTCCCACATAAAAAAGCCTTTCATGAAGTGTAACTTGCTAGTGTTTCTAAACCAAGTTGTTAGATCCTGCATCCTAGAATAAAACCAGACAATTATTTAATTTTTAGATGTTTGGACAGGAAAAGCATCATAATGACCTGGCCTTTACTTGATCGAGAGTGTAAAGCTGTTTCTCTGAGAGCACAGTTCCTAAGGATGCTTGGAAACATTTTGAATTTTTAAAAACCCCTTACAACTTCACATTTCTAATAACCGGATTCAGGAATAAGGTGATGATAACACTTCCTTTACCTCAGTAAGTCCAAGATGACTCATTTTTTGTCAAATAGGCAGCCACGGAAGAAAATGCTTTCACAAGGTGAGGGTCGGGGTAGTTTCTGATCTAACATATTGTGTTGTAATTCAGAATAACCCTGATCATTTTAGTGGAGCTCACTTTGGATTTCTACTAATGTGTCAAAGTCAAACTTAGCCCTGGACATTAAGCAGAAATAGAAATTAAATAAAATGCTTACACAGCACATGCAGACATTCAAGGGGAGCTAACATGAGTCTGTGAGGGAGAAGTTAATATAAGATGCCAAACCACAGTGACACAATACACATACTCCTATCTCGCAATCTCCTTGCCATCCTGCCTCCCCAGAACACTTACATTTGCCATCTTTGATTCTTGTTTTGCCTTCAAAACATTTGGTGCCAAGGCCTGTACGTCTGTAAACAGCCATTTATTTCTGTGAAATACAGTGAAGGTTCAGGCAGGCATGCCTGTGAACTTTGCTGCAGGAAAGAAGATTTTAATATTTTTGTCAATCAAAACCTTCCTAACTCTACTGCCAGTCACAAAATAAAACTTTAAAATTTAATTTTAACCACTTAGGGGAAAGGCAAATAATTTTTATAGCCTCTTTGTTTTCTCTAACATGTCACCCATGGAGATGACCACCATAGCTTTTTTGAAAGGTCAGTGAGTCACTCAATTTTCTGTAGAATTGAACTTTTAAAGCAAAGAAAGGTATCTGGAAAAGAACAGGGAGAGGTAAAACAAGAAAATGGGACTAATAGAGTTCTGACCAAAAGATAAAGTTATAAGAGACATGCTAGCAAAAATACATTATAAGTCCAGTCCTTCCTGGGGCTTGAATCTTTCATATCCCAATAACTTCAGAGAGATCTGCTGCAAAAAAAGAATTCAACACCTTTTTATGCATGGTGAAATGTTTATGCTGGCTATCATAAGAACTACAGAGGGAAAGAACTCTATGGGCTTTAGGAATGCAGTTCCATAAAAGAGGTACGAAGTGTGATGCCTTAGGAATTCAGGAGAAGCCATAGGAAAGAAGCGGTGTGACTTGATGTTAATGTAAAATTTTGACTGAAACAGAACCGTGGAGTCTGCCAAAAATAGCGTGGTTTATCGCCCTGTTAGTGCTGTAAAAACTTGCCTTTCTGTTATTCCACATAACCTTTTAACACTTTATATATTTACAAATGTGTTGTAAATACTCCTCGTTCTCATGGGAAGACAGAAAAGCTTGTACTTACCTATTTTTGCTGTTAAGTAGCTGAAGAGTGGAGATCCCACTACTGTCAGCTTTCAAGATATTTTGGTATCTATTCAGACAACAAATTACAGTATAAAGAACATAATACACAATTTTGCTACTCCCAAAAATATAGCACTAAATCCTTAATGATGAGTGTAGAGCCTTAAAAAAGAGATATTTTTGTGGAATTTTAAATAACTACAACTGACTTGCCTTGTATCAAACAAGGTAACTGTGTTTGAGTCAGGATATTAGAGCATCCCTCTCTGACTGCAAGAACTTGCCACGAACAGAAATTTATTGTAAGCACATACAGATTTACCAAGGAGACTTTATCCTCTGTCATTTTTCTCCATGTGATGCTGTGAGTTACTTCTATGGGTAGCTAGCAGTAACCTGAGTTACCAGCAGGTCCTGTCCTACAGCAGAGTTTAGGTGAAACATTGGTGTCCACAGACATGCTATATGTCCACAGTCTAATGCTGTATAAAAAACAAATGCTGAAATAAAGCAGGGAATGGAACTGAAAAAGAAAGGTGATTTAGTTCAGGAATAGTACACAGTATCAGAAGCAAAACATCAGTAAACTTGGTTTGACTATATACATATATTTGTAATGGATATTCTAATAAAACTGTGATTTGACAAAATTTCCTAATTTTTCATCTGAGCGAACAGATCATGGCTAGTTAGGGAAGGCAGTGCTATCACTGCCATGCTACAAAAATAACAGCTCACAGTACATATTTTTAGCTTTAAAACTGTACCAAATTCTACCAGTATTTTAGGCCAACGGAAATAATTAATTTATGTCAAAAAGTGATTTTATGATATCTAGAAGTGTGATGGATGCTTGTCTTCCAGAAAGCATCCAATTACGAACATTGAAAGACATTAAGGTGCTGAGACATCCTATCCTAGAGTCTAATTTGATGTGGTCTTGGATTTAAAAATTTAATGATCCAAGGAGAAAGTTTAACTTCAATAAGACTTGAAATAAGATCCTTTTAGTTTTGGAATGCTGTTCTAAAGGCCAAATGCACAAGAGAAAGGAGAGAAAATCTAACAAAAGGTGTGAGACAGGTTAAAAACTTAAAATAATTATAAAATAATAAAATGCTATTATTCTAATTTTGTTCATACACATTTTTTAACAGGATGTTTGTTATCCCAAGACCCATCTTTTCTATCATCTTAAAGGAAGAATCATAGAATCATTAAGGTTGGAAAAGACCTCTAAGATGACCAAGTCTAACCACTGATTTAGCACCACCGTGTTCACCACCAAATCATGACCTTAGTGCCACATTCACGTTTTTTTTAACACTTCCCTTGATAGTGGTTCCCTTCTTCCCCAAGCAGACTGTTCCAGTGCCAGATCAGTCTTATAGCGAAGAATTTTTCCTCATATCCAACCTAAGCCTCCCCTGGCACAACTTGAGGCCATTTCCTTTTGTCCTGTCACTTTTTATGTGGCAGAAGATGCTGACCCCCACCTGGCTACAGCCTCCTTTCAGGTAGTTGTAGAGGGTGATGAAGTTTGCCCTGAGTTTCCTTTTCTCCGGGCTAAACACCCTCAGCACCCTCAGCCTCTCCTCATACGATTTGTGCTCCAGACCCCTCACCAGCTCTGTTGCCCTTCTCCAGCACCTCAGTGTCTTTCTCGTAGTGAGGGGCCCAGAACTGGACACAGGGTTCAAGGTGTGGCCTCACCAGTGTTGAATACAGGAGGCAGGTCATTGCTCTGATCCTGCTGGCCACACTATTGCTAATACAAGCTAGGAAGTCTTTGGCCTTCTTGGCCACCTGGGCACACTGCTGGTTCATGTTCAGCACTCCCTCATCCTTTCTTGCTGGGCAGCTTTCTGGTTACTTTTCCCCAAGCCTAGAGCCCTGCATGGGTTGGTTGTGACCAAACCGAAGGACCTGGAAATTTGCCTTATTGAACCTCATCCAATTAGTCTCAGCCCATCAATTCAGGCTGTTCAGATCCCCTGTAGAACCTTCCTTCCAGCAGGTCCTGAACAACTTGGTGGTATCATCTGCAAACTGACAGGGGAGACTCAATCCCCTTGTCCAGATCATCAGTAAATAATGTATTTAACAGAGCTGTCCCCAGTACTGAGCCTAGGGAATACCGCTTGTGACTGGCCACCAACTGGATGTAATTCCATTCATCAGCACTCTCTGGGTTCGGCCAGTTTTTCACCTAGCAAAGAGTGCACCAGTCTAAGCCATGAGCAGCCAATTTTTCCAGGAGAATATTGTTTGAAACATAGTCAAAGGCTTCAATAAAGCCCAGATAGACACATCCACAACCTTTCACTCACCCACTGAGTGGGTCACCTTGTCATAAAAGGAGATCAGATTAGTCAGGCAGGCACTCAGAATCTCAAAATGATCTGCTTCAAAATGAGCTTCCCCAACACCAGGATCAGGCTGATAGGCCTGTACTTCCCCAGATTCTCCTTTCGAATTTTCTTGTAGATGGGCATCACACCAGATGACCTAC
Organism: Cephalopterus ornatus; assembly: GCA_013396775.1. Lineage (NCBI taxonomy): Eukaryota > Metazoa > Chordata > Aves > Passeriformes > Cotingidae > Cephalopterus > Cephalopterus ornatus. The sequence goes on from VZRE01014084.1 coordinate 14,785, forward strand.
AGATGACCAACATTCCCAGTTGTCCAGGACTGCTGTGGCTCAGTAAGCACTTCTGCCAGCTCCCTCAGTACCTCAGTACACTTGAGTAGGCCTCTGCCAACTCCATATACTTGTGTGTGTCACTGGCCATTTCCTCCTGGATTGTGGGGGCCTCATTCTGTATCCTGTAACTGGCTCAGGAGCCTTGATAACCCAGAGAACAACTGGTGTTGCTGTTAAAGACTGAGAGAAAGAAGGCACTGAGTACCTTGGACACAGCGATGTTTCCATCGCATCCAATGAAGGATGGATATTCTCCTCAGTCCTCATTTTGTTGCTAATGTATTTATAAAAACAATTTTTGTAATCTTTTACAGAATAGCCTGTAGAAACATAACAGTAAGGCTGATCACTGCTGAGATTTTTGTCACGTGCTGTAGTAGGGTACATGTTGCCATATTTGAATTACTGGGATATCATCAAAGTAAGTAGTATGTCTGCTACCATATTTATTAAAAATGAAAATGATGCTCAGAAATATACATTTAAATTAATTTGAGGGAAAAAAACTGGTAAGTATTAAGAAATGCAGCCACCATATTGTTTCCTTCAACAGCTACTGTGCTTCACTGGTTGTTTCAGAAGAAAAAAAGAAGACCCTACAAGGAAAGAATTACATCTTTGGCTCAAAGGAAGAAAAGTGTGTGCCAGAAGATGTAAAATTATTTCTACTAATTTCGAGAGTTAACACATATTTTAATAGTTAATACTGCACTACAATGAGCTTTTTAAAGTCAAATGACATTCACATCAATGCCAAGGAAATCTTAAGATTCAGACTTCTACTACTGTGAAAGATCTTTGGTCCAAATAAACATGGCATTTTATTATTCCACAAAACAATTGTTACTCTGAGGTGCTAAAAAATAAAAGATTCATCACTAACAGTGTTTTCTCTTCAAATTCAGTTCAAATTCTTAGGGAGAAGAATTTGAACTCCGCTAGTGAGAACATCTTTCAAATGCTGAAGTCCAATTTTGTTTCTTCTTTCATTTTGTCGTTTTCCTTATTTCCTCTTATATTCATCTCCTTATATTTAATTATAAATATTTAAATTATTTTCCTCTATTATTATTAGACAGTAGTCCTTTAAAATTTCTGATTATACTTCTTCTGCTTGGGCACTGCTTGTAGCAATAGTGGTTCAAGATTTTTTTGATCTTTGTATTTTATAAATGTAAAAAAAGGCCATTTTGGAGGACCTAGAGATCGAACTCTGTGTCTTTGCACAGGAAGACATTAGTCATATGACTTTCTCACACTGACTTCAGATGTATCTTAGAGCATAGTTGTAGCACTGTTCCTTAAACTGCAGAGAGCATGAGCTGGTTCCACCTTTAGAAAAGAATGTTTTTCCATGTCACATCATCCTGTCCCATTGCAGACACTTTCAAACAGCAGTTCTTCTCTGATGCCTTGATAGCTTAAGACCATCGAGCAGCTCCTGGAAGCTAATAAAGGAGACTCTGTGCCTCCCTGCTTCCTCTCCTAGCCACGAGTTTATCCTCTCATCACTTCCACCTCCAGCATCCACACCCTATCCTGAGATGATTAAGCAGAAAATTAACCAAACAAAAAAGTGAACAATTTCTGTAGTTTATACTGCATTGGTTCTAAAATATATGTCTACTTCATACTGAAAATTCATAAATAAGAACCTACATGAAGGAAGAAATCAAAAAACAACTTGAAAAATTGTCAAAAATATTTTCTCTTTCCATAACTAAGATACTGCTAAGTTTCTGCCCCCTAATGATTTCCATCTGTGTATATGAGATTTTAAAATTCAAAAATTGTCATGCAAACGTCTCGATGTAAGTTTAAACACAACTCCAAACAAACCAATATTTCTCTATCCCATTGATGTTTATCTCCTTATCACTCTTTCATCCATCAGCATCCTGTTAATGATAAAACAGAAACAAAATTAGAAATGGATTTTGAAAGGATTTTGAAATCATTAATTTAAATGCTAACATCCTAAGATCAAAAATACAAAACACACTAATTTCCTGCTGGCAGGATAAGCACTAAATATGGTGGTTTTTTAGCTAGAGACTTCCAAGCTAATGACAGAAAACCCTCTTTCATGTGTAAAAATATAATACAATCTATGGAGTTGATAGAAGACTTGGAAGGGCACTCATAGAACTTCCTCCAGTTCTGGGAAAACAAATACTAAACCAAATATACAGCTACTTCAAAGCTAAGTGAAGGTTGTACTAATTATTTGCCTTGTTAGTCCTTAGGTCTCCTTGCTGTGATGATTCTGTGTTCAAAATGGTTGTTCTGAATTACTAGGGCAGCCATTGTGGTGGTTAATATCCAAATGAGCATAACTACATGATGTGAGCTATATCACATATTTTCCTCCAAGGCATACATGTAAGAGTGCCAAGTCTTTGCATGAGGCTTTCGAAAATCAATACATTATTTTCAATCTCTATAAAGTAACAAGAAATCAGGTGACAATAAAATTTCCATATAGTAAACACATGCACACACACCACAGCAGTAGCTTGACTTACACATACCCTTATACTAAAAATAAATTTAGCTGTGCTTTTGCCTGAAGAAAACAGGAACTTCTCACAGATGGCGTGCATTATTCTCCAGGCTACACCATGCAGCTACCAGCAGCTCTAACCAAAGAGAATAAAAAATGAGTCATCCTTTTTTTCTGATAATAACTCACAATCATCATGTCATGTTTTGTAAATAAGGGCATAAATTTGAATAAATTTAAAAACTTTTAGCAATGTATCTCATATAACATAATATTCATGATATATAAAGACAAAAATCTCAAAAGATTTTTTTACTGCATGGAAATATGACTTTTAAAAGAAATTTTCATTCTCTTGACAGGTATACAAACAGATGTTGAAACACTTAAAATATAGTAAAGATTTGAGGTGCTTCCAGTATGTTCTTTGCAGCTCAAGAACAAGCATTTACATATAGGTGAGCAGAATTAAAATTTCATGTAAGACAACTGCAATTTCTCTCAGTGTCAAGGCAGAGTGGACTAAAATTTATCAGAAGGTATATTGCATTCACATAGGTATATATGAGTAGTATTGTGTCTTTTTTTCCCAAAGATGCTTGTGATTGTGTAACTGTGTAGAAATTTCTTGTTACTACTCTACGTGCACAAAACCCCAGTGAACAGGGTAAGACATCTGAATGCAATATACTGTAAGTGCTTTATGTAAGCATCAATAACTGTATCAGAGATAATCAAAAATGACAGTGTTTTAACTGTGCTGAGGCTTTAGTCTCAGGCTGAATTAATTTTATGGTTGTTTATTACACAGACTTGCCTACAACCTTATACAAGAAGGATTTGAAGGATATTCACGTGCTTTCCCAAACATTTCATTTTAGTATTAACCTCCTTAGGCTCCCACTATGACTTGCTGAGAGTCAGGATCCATGTGAGAACAATACGGAACAAGAACTAATTGAGTTTCTCTCAGCTGTGCTAAGGAGAAGCTCATCTCTTTGCTTTGAAGACAACCAACCAGACTCAACTACCCCAAAAAAAGATTGGAAGAACCTGTGTGACATTCTTTGTTTCTCATTAGCAAAAATCAGGTGATCACCATGATTACTAACTTTATTGTTGTTTTAAAACACTCAAGGCATACTGGGAGGAAAAAGGTATGGAAATGTGAAGCTTAGATTAGTATCTAAATATCTAACTTGTAGCAGAAATATAATTGCTGAACATGTAATAATTTATTTCATATTATACTTTTCTGTTTTCCTGTAGTCTCTTATCTTCTCTCAATTGTCTGTTTTCCTCCTTTCTTGGGTTGAAGTGAAAATGGCTAGTATACCTGGCTTAGGAGTATTCCTTTCTCTTTTTTCCCTGAACATTTATCTAAAATCTCATCTTCTCCTTGCAGAGACACTCATTTTCAGAGCCCAAGGAGAATGGCCAACTATGACAAAGAAGGGCATCTACTTGATGTGACTAGACTGAGCAAAGAATGAGCAATGCTATGAAAATTTTCCTGTATGAGAAATAGATTACACAGATTTACACCTTGAAAAAGAGTGACAAATAGGGCCATAAGGCTGAAAAGTTTTAGAGAGTCATTAAATTTTTTTGGCATAAAGAAACTGAATAGGAAATTAGTAGTTTCTGTTTCTTGTAATTAAGAATTTGATCTTATAATACAATGTGAATTAAAGGAAAATATGAAATTCAAAACAAACTCAAGGAAGTGTTTTTCACATGGTATATAATTATTCTTTAGAACTGCTCTCCTCAGATGACAGTCTGATGTGTTTCAGAAAGCAGTTGATTAAATTGATATCCTAAAAAAAATTATTCTTAAGTCCTCACATGGATTAAATTGGGTTTTTTGAAGGCTGTTATCATCTCTGGGCAGAAAGCAAATCCCAAATGTTTCTGTAAAGTAGAGGCTGGACAAAAGAAGTACCAAAGTTGAAATTAACTCTTCCTTATTTTCATCACAGTTTTGTATGGCAAGAGACTTATAGAGAAACTACACTGAGTTCATTTGATTGGTCAGTATTTTGGTATCCACTAAAGTAGTAGGGAAAGAGAAATTCAGAAGTACTGGCCTCCTCTTTTGACCAGATTTACCCTATGAAAACATTAAAAGATTATCATCCTGAGCCCAACTCCTATGGCTTTCTAACCAACAGGCAAACTCACAGTCAAAAAAACCTTAATGAGACAAAATTAATATTTTTAAAGTCAATTGATAACTAACTAAATATTAGTGTAGATTATAAAGGTCAAGCCTACACAATGGCATGTGCTTTGTTAGGCATGGGTGCACTTTGCATAGACTAATGGGACAGTTCCTAAACAACAGTCTTGCTATTCACTGGGAGATAAGAAAGGAATTAGCCTATCTCTCCAACAGATCTCTCAGTACTTGACAGTTTTAGGGGCAGTAATTTCTGAGTTTTTTCTATTTACATCTGTTTGATCAAAAGTGATGGCAGTGATTTGTGGATTAATGGATGTCTGTGATAGGAAGCATCCTGAAACTTAACTCACACTGTACCAGCTGGAGCTCCTCAAATATCTTTCCCTTTCTTCCTCATTCATCCTATGTTTTGAGGTAATTTGTTCTTTAAGTAAAATGAGTGGGTTTGGACCAGATTAACACTTCTTCAAGCATGCAAACCCTTGTTTTGCGAAAGTGAGAGCAATAATACTGTTAAAAATGTCCAGGCACACACCAGAAAACCCCAACAGATGTTTGACCTCCTCACCAAATAATCCTTTCCAGTTCCTCAAGCAGCTTTCTGAATCACTTGTGAGAAGACCTGTGGAAGACGGCCAAACTGTTGTAATTTAAAATGCTTAAACAGGAAGAAACTTTTGAGGACAGCTGAGTACAGGTGTTCTTTGACTACAAACTAAGTGAAAAAACATTCTTGGGACTCTGAATGTTGTTACTATTTCCTAGTACTATATAGTCAGTAGTTTGGAATTGAGTTTCTTTCATGAAATGGTATTAAATAGCCTCTTCCTAATAACCTCTTGACAGTCCAAATACTGTACAGGAAAGCATGATAAAGCCACCTCAGATACTTTATTTTGTCATAACCCAGGTTAGTGCCCATGCATTATGCCCACACAATTCCTTTTCACTGATTTTTTTTTTTTATTTTCAGAGCTCTTCTTCCTTCCTGCTTACCACTGAAGTAATTTTTTTTCTGAATTCCAGGGGTGCCAAAATCTCCTAATCCCATTTCTTCTTACTTCAGGGAGTAGAGAAAATCTGGCTTACACAAAGAAAGATATCTCTAACCCTCACAGGGAGTCTTTGGCTATATTTTCTATTAATAACATATGCTCTGGTCACTAGAGTTGCTCCAGCAAAGTTGTGTATTCCTGATGGAGAAAGAGGGGAAAAACTAGGCCCAGGTATATTTTCCTGAGCAAATTTCTTTTTTTTTTTTTTTTTGGCAAAAAAAAATACAAAAAATTTGGTNAAGAAAATCAAAAATATTGGTCTTCAGGCTTTGATTCTGTTGTCTCTCTGCTATTTCAATGAAATAGAAAAGCCAGTGAGAGATAGGCAAAGATGAGAAAAAATGAATACCCAAATGTTTGAGGGTTTTTTTTCACCAACTCTAAATATTAATTTGAAAAGCCATGAAACTTTTTAACCTATAGGTCAAAAGGTTATCTTTCTGAATTTGAAAATCAATTTTGCATTAAAAAAAAATTTTTAGGACAAAAGTATTCAAGATAATCCCAACAATTATAAATATTTAGCAAAAGCCATTTCTATCTTAAATCAAATGAATAGCTGAATGAGAGAAAACAAATCTAAATTCTGTCAAAATACAAGGGTGGGAAGGAACCTTCATTCCAGCTGGTTAGTGTAGAAAAATGGGTCCTTCTAGGGTACTACTCATCTTAGCCGAAAGTAGACATCTAAAATAACTCCTTTTAAGGTGCAATGTACCTAATCTGTTTTCCTCAGCTGACAGTAAGAGAGAACAGTGACTTAGCCAAATGTATGCTGTAGGTCTCTAAAGGTGAGAATTACACCCAAAGGGAGTAATGCAAACCTATTACAAAATTAAGTGCAGCAGCACTGGTGTACACCAAGAAAGTTAGCACAATCTCTGTGCTACCCAACCACTGGAAAGACTGCATAGTGTTTTAAGGGCATAAAGTGCTAAAATAATTGTTTTGTGAATATGAGAGGAAAAAGTTGGTTGTTTCTGTGACAGAGTCTCTTGAGTTGAAACTGTTTTCATATCTCTCTAACCTAGCCACAAACACAACACAAGAAGTGTAGAAGATAAGATGAGAGGTGATGGGGCTGTTCGCTTTGATATTTTTATCCTTATACGTTTAATTAAACTTATACACAGAACAGAGGTGACTGTTAGTCTAAACCAAGAGCTTTGTTTGTTTTGCTGAATTCTAGCTGTCTAGATTATGAGGTCTCTAGTGTAAAGACTACTTTTGTAATCTGCTTTTCTACACAGCCTAGCACAGTACAACCCTGATTTTTACCTGTGCGCAGCTACCAGAGTAATAATAATTGCTATTATTATTATTATAATGATTATTCTTACGCAGTCTCATGTATGTTACGGAAATAAGTTTATATGAAAATTAATGTTAAGAGAAAGACATTAGTTTGACATTCAGTATATCAAGAAGTTTTGAATGACATGGATGTAGGATTGTCATGAATATATAAAACATTGTGGTCATTGTCATACTTAGAAACTGCGTTAGAAACAAACTGGCCATAAAATAATAAACTGGCAGTACAGAAAGTCATCATGATACCAGCTATAAATACCAAATGTAACTAATTATTTCAGCCTTAGAATGGTCCTGTTAAACAATATTTAATGAGGTAGCATGTTCAAAAATGCCCTTGTTTCTAATCATGTTTCTACGTGCAACCCGTGACATAGCAGTCTTTCTATTTTAAGATACTGTCTGTATTAGTAGATACCTATTTGAACATAAAATAGGATGAAACTAATCTTACATTTTCAATGTTCTTTAGCTGTTTTGTGACTGTCGTGTAGAATGCAGGCAGGTTCTTTTGTTGTTGACATCAGAAGTGGGGGTCACTCTGGGCCCGCTGAGTACATTCTGAGCTCAAGCAAAAATTGATTTCCTTTTTTTAAAAAGCAGCTGGCATTACAATGAATAGCTTTCTTTCGATTTTTCTTTTCCACTGAAGCATTCAGTGAATGCAGCAGGCATAATAGGCTGAAGTAAACAGTGTCAGGTTCTGTTATATCAAGAGCTCTTTTAAACTAAGCAGACAAGCTATCATCAGTGCCTGAAACCCTGTAAATGGCAGCAGAGACTGAAAATTAGTTTGTTTCCTGAGAAGTGTTTTGACGACATTTTGAAGAATAGAAGGAGATGCTTTGCTAATTACTGTGGCTGCCACACATTGTCATGATACTGTTTCATTAATGAGCAAATATAAACAGGCTGTGTAAGGCAGTAATAGAATAAGAGATTCAATGAAATATATGCCAGCCTCTCAGATCATCATAAGCAAGAAAAATACAGATAGACCCCCTTTCATTTTGCCTGTGTTCACCTTTATTCATTGAAGGAGCCTGTATCTCTCTAAAATGCTTTTGTAAAGCAAGGACTGTGGTAAGGCAAGCTAAGAGCAAGTACTAAAAGGATAGAGGTGAATTTTTTTTCAGTAAATTCACCTATACGGGGTAGCTAGCCTTTCACTGGAGTGTAAATTAAAAATAAAAGCAGTATTTATAGCAATAGGGGCAATCACACTCTCTGCACATGGTCTAGCTTCAGCCTTGGTGAGGCATTACATTAGAAGAATTGCAAAGCCATAGGCAATTGGGATTAGACATATTGTAGCAAGAGAGGTCTAATAATACATGACAACTGGAAAACTGTGCTTCAGCTGACCACTACCCTTTCTGTATTAGGTTTCAACAAGGGAATTTCAGTTTTGGCTAGATTCAGAGTTGGCAGCAAGTATAAGAGCATGTTTTCACTCACTATGAAAAACAGTTGGAAAATTAGAAAAAATCTTTTTTCAGTGTTCGGTGAGTAATGCCATGTAACAAAAAATTTATATATTTTTATATATATAAAAATTTTTATATATATATATATATGTAAAACTTTATCTATCAGGTTGCTGAGCACTAGATCTTAGTGGATAATGCCTGTTCCTACTGCAGGACAGTTTTCTCATGTTACTGGTCTTTGGGAATCAAAAAAGAAAATGTCTTTCGTGTCTTACATCTGTTGTTTTATTACACATTATAAAGAGGCATGTTGCAGCTGGCAGTGGGGAAAGGAAATCTCTCTGTTTTAGGAAATTTCTGGAATTTTGTTTACGTAAACTCCCTTACAGTGTTTATGTATAGTTCATATCCAAAGGCTACTCTTCTCCTTTGAGACAGAGAAGATTCTTACAGCTTCCCTGGTGTCCTGCAGTTGCCAGTTCCAGCCTCCTGCCTTACTCTTCAAATTTCTTCCAAAGTGCATGTGCTCCTGGTTAAGCTAGAACAATTCATGTTGAAAAAAAAATTGGAAGAAAAGCATTTAAAAAATCAATATTAATTAAAAATGAGTTGGTGACTTTTAATTCTTTTTTAAGAGAAGTGTACTTTTTTTTTTGTATATTTTTATGCTTTTGAAACATTTCTAATAGCATGAACAGTAAGACTCTATGACTGACTGGTACTCAGAAATAGTTCATGAGGAGGTATAACCTGAATCTTATGTAAATGGTTTAGAAGGTGGGAAGGATGTTAAGATATTAAGGTGAAAATATCAAAGTGATGAAGTGGCTAGTAAAGAAAACAGACTTTCAAAGAGCTTAAACACTGCTAGTCACATCAAACTGAGCACTAGCTATAAAATTAAGTATAAACTGTGATGGAAATATATTGAAGTTACATACATCAAAGGCCCAATCTCAGTATTTAAATTAGGTAGCGGGTTTTTTTCTGATATTACTTTTAGTCCTTGTCCTCCAAAGCTTTATTAAATTATTGTTTGTTATTACATAGGGTCAACAAAAAACATAAATGAGGATAGTTTTTAGTTTGCATAACCATATATACTTGCATATATTTTTAGTAATGTAAGCTGTCAAGAATGTCAATGAAAAATAAATATCCTAAATGTAACTATATATGTACAAGTTCAGAAGTTTCTTACTTTGCTTTTACATATCGAAGTTACATATGGGGCAAGAGATAGGAGTCTTTTGACACTGGAAGGGATCTCTTTCCTTACTGTGAGATGTGGCCACACCTTTCTCATTCAATGCATAGACAAGTTTAAAACTGCTTCTTGATTTCATAGAATCATAGAATCATAGAA
>VZRE01014091.1:9204-48090 GCA_013396775.1 Cephalopterus ornatus
GAGGAAATATCATGAGCTAGTTGGTATTCTCTCAGTGAACTGTTGAAAAATTGCACGTACTGAGTATCTGAAATGTGAGATTCCAATCATCGTCATAATCTTTTTGTTTGGGAAGGGAATTGCTTGACTAAATAGCAGAAAGTGGGCACGCATGGGAATGTAGACTTTCCTGTCATTGCTCAGCAAGGCATAATAAAGGAGAATTTTTTTTTTTTCCCCCTGCCTGAAGACTGTGCTGAATAATAAGAGGCAGTAGATGAGAGGGTTAGTTTTCAGTATTGGAGCGAAATGTGTTTTTATCAGGTAAAATCTGAACGGTGGTTCTGTAGAGGCTTCTGTGAACACCTCGTAGATAGTGAAAAGCAATTATAGTGGAAAAAACACCCCGAGTTTTTAACAACTAGTTTAGAAATAAGCAAAGATTTAAGTGCTCCACTAGCAAGGGTGGTACATCCCAGCACACGAGGATGTTTTTGTGAAGTTTCAAAGCCATATTTATGTTAGAGGACAGTTAGGTGTTACCTAAATGGTGCTCATACCAATTAAAACATCATACCAGTTTTCTTAGTGGAAAATAAAATTGCAAATAAATGTTACTATACTGTTGCCTGAGATTGTCAGTGGAATGTCAGGGATTTAGCTGCCTGGGTTCCTTGAAATATTACAAAACTCCATCTTTAGCTGGAGTTTTATGCTTTGTAGTTTAGGGGTTTCATAGCAATGTGATGCTGAAAGATGAAACGTAGGGTTTTTGGGATCATGCAGTTGCATACCTGTATTGTAAATCACAAAATGTCCTTCAATTTCCTATTGTAAACTGAAGATTTTTGGGTTTTTAATATGACAGATAATGAGACACAAAAACTGATGTCACAGACGGGATGAAAGAATTGAGGAGATCACTCATGTCCCAGATTCCCACGTTGAGAGGGAACTTTTTACTGAGACTGCTCATGACATCCTAGGAAACGTCCTACCTTCACTTCTATACTTCTATTTTTGTAAAGACATTGGAAGAAATAAATAAAGCCGTAAGTCCAGCACGCTCTGCTGGATCTGTTCTAGAAAATAAAATCCTTTTTGGCCCAACTTTGCCAATCAGTTTGATCAGGGCACGTGAGTTAGACCCTCTCACTGGGGATCTTGAGACTTTTCTATACCACTGAAAGCAATCTCTTGTTTCCTGTCATTAACAGTGTCCAAAGAAGATTTTAAAAATGAAAAGCAAACAAAAGAACATTTTTCAAAAACCAGATTGCATGCTGGGAAAGAAGTGGTGCTATGGCACTTCTCCTGGACGTGTTTCAAAAGCACTGAATGTGCCTGAAGGCATCAATATGATCTAAGTACTGTGTAATAATATACATTCAGAAATGGTGTGTCCCACATCATGCTGTTGTAGAATCCCTGACACATTCTTAGAAATACCTTCCTAAAGTATTTTGAATTTCTCATTCCTATTGGACTGCTCAGAGGAAAGTGCTGGTTTAGGACTTGACTATTAATTTCATCAGTGCAGTGTTTAGGACTTGGCTATTAATTTCCAGTCTAACCATAGCCAGGACTGATAAACATCCATTAGTTTTGTAGCTGCCCGACATCGGAAGAAAGAAATGCCAGTTGGGACACCTCTGAAGTGTAGTGCCCCATGGACTAGAGTTACCCAAGTAATTGAGGTGAAAATTAGGTTTGAGTCCTGCCAGTGTCTTATTTACATGATTTAAGTAGAGATCTTTCATACAGCCATTCTGCCAGCAGCGTCTCAACAGATTTTCTTTAAATTCTCAGCCTAACTCCCACGAGCACCCTTCCTCCTCGCTATTACACTCCTTCCTGACTTGGGTAGCTGACTCTGGTACCTCCTAGGTTTATTTTTTTCCACCTATCTGAGGAACAAAAATGCAAACTGTTCTTATTTTTTTTTTTAGCCAAGCCTCAACAAGTTAAAATTTCGCATAGGAAAATGCAGTATCGTCAGAAATACTTCTTTTTTGTTGTTGTTGTTGTTTTGCTTTAAGTTCCAGGTGGGTTTCTGTGGTGACTAAATTTGGGAGGCCGTACTTTCTTGCTGGATGCTTTCTTGCCCCTGCAGTGCATTCTTGGTCCTGCAGAAACAGTAGTGGTTGCAAGATGTAGTGTTTAAGAGAGTTGATTAATTGAAATTACCCCTCAATCCATACTGGTATTGTATGGGATGGGAATAATTCTGGGAAGTTTAGGTGGGAGAAAAGGAAGCTGAGACTGAGGCAGACTGTACTCAATGCATGAGGTGAAAAGAAACATATCCCCACCTGTTCTACCTCAGAAGGTTGTTACAGTGCATCTCACATCTCTATTGTAGCCTTTTCTTTGCATTTCATTGTCTCATTTCTATTTTGACCTGTTCAAGCCCAGGTTCCTGCATACTCAGGATGCTGTTCTTTTCCTCCTGAATCCTAAGATACAAATATTACAGCATAGTAATTCTGGGCTCTTCTTTTAGCTGATTTACCCCTTGCTTCCTGACAGATCAGATTTTTCCTCATGTATTTAAAAATACCTTAGATACTTTTTGTTTCTAATTGTTTTTCTCATCTCTGTGCATCTCTTGTTACCTACGGTAAGGGCATTTTTTTCTGTAGCTTTTGTTGTAAGGAAGATCTATGTCTTCTGATATATCTTAATTTTTTTATACTCTGCTTTTCTCCAAGATTTGAAGATAAACTTTTCCCCATAATTATTCATGTTTATATATTTCTTCCTTTAGTTTTTAACTCCTACCTTCTTGTCCTTCTAACTGTTTGGGGATATAGGTTAGAATGGTGGGTGCACAAACTAAAACCGCATTGAATACTGTAATACTGAATAAGTGACTATTACTATTGTAACCTTACAGAGCAAGTTTAATACATGAGTTACAAGTACAGAAATAAAAATAAGAACGAGTACAAATATAGGTGTTTGAGAAACCTCCCTCACTCAATAGAAAAAGCTCATGAGTCATGGAAGGGAAGTTGTTTGAATGTTCTCGATAATCTGTTTACCATCTCTTAAGGTCACCTGGAGATGACAATAAGAAGGCTTACTGGGAAAATTTGCAATGTATGAGCATTGCAAATGTACTGCTTGCTTTTTGCTTTGATCATAATTATTGAATTGTGGAGACATTTTAAACTCTACAAGTTCCTGGTTTTGTTTCTGTCATCTCCCGCTGGGCATTTAAAGTATGTTGAACTGATTAGAAATTATACGGAAAAGAAAATCACTGGATGACTTATGAATCGGTGCGAGCTGCTTAAAATGCTCATAAAATTGGGGTTTATTATATAATCTTGTCTAGTTTCATCTGGTTGTTGTAAGTGGATTTTTATTTGTGCAGGTAAAAGCTCCAGATAAATTGGGACATCCAGCTTCTTTGGAGGCACTTATGGCGTCTGAGTGGCTCTTTGTGACAGGGTTATGTCGTTGGCTCAAGGCCTGGACTTTTATGGGGACATCTGTCAGAGGAGAGCCCTTCACTCAATTTTGGGAAGTTGGCAGAGGCTGGGAGCCAGGGTCCAGCTGCAGGCAGGAGCTCGTGCTTGTATGATGAGCTACCACGTGGTGCCGAGCTCTCAAGTGGCCATGAGCTCTAGTTGTAGTAATTTTGACGCAGTAAGACCCTGTCCTGCAAGCTTTTTTTGGCAAAGTAGCGTGTACTTTTGGCAAAGTAGCTTTTCAGCTGCTGTAGACACATTCAAGATCGTGTTTTAAACTCTGTTGAACTAGTCAGGAAGAGATAAAACTTGTGTACAGTCAGACCTGTAAAGTGAACTACAATAAACTTTGTTTCAATTAAAGGAAGAGTATTTATACTGCTTTTATCTGCTGGTTTAATAACATGATTTAAAATCACATCTTCAGTGGTGTGTGGACAATTTCATTGTGCAGCCCAGCTCTTAGGCATATTAAAACTTTCTTAAATCAGTGGGTTGGGACTGAGAACTCTCAGATGCTACTCTGATGTGGTCACTGGTTTCTTTTTTATTTCTTTGTATATGTGTGAGATATGCTTGTATTGTAAAGCCAAGAAACTGTAAACACTTCTGCACTTCACTTTCTTAGTGGGAATAATACTTTCCCTGTGTCTGCTCTGCAGTACACCAAGGTCCTGCAGCAAAAGGTACTGATGTAAAGTAAGTCATTAGACTGAGATCTTAAATATAACATTGAGGTGACTTCATTTTTGAGGGAAGATGTCTGTGTGATAGTTCCTTGTCTCCCTCCTGTAAGAGTGGCAGTGATTTCTGACAGCTTCCTTAATTCTATCTGCTCTGCATCTCCAGTTTTTCTCCCATTCAGGGAGAAAGTGAAGAAAGGTACACCTCAAAGTTACTTAGTTGTATCTGGTAAAAGACTAACAGTCAATATTTACTATAAGTACCCAGTAGGATTTCTTTTTTCCTGTGATTGGTAAATATTCCTCTCTGCTAAGTGTGACTTTAGAAATCAGGTAGGACTGGTGAGTAATTAAAAAATAGGAAGCCCATTCCTTCAGTGGGTCAAGTAAGTTTGTCAGCTGATGGCTGCTGTAAAAACAAATGATGACTGTGTGTTCTTCAAAAAAAAACATTTTAGTGTCATAGCATAAATAGTCCACAGAAGAATCAACTAACCAAGATATGGTAAGTTGAAAGTAATTCTTAATAACTCTGGGAACTGGGCTGAGCTTGACTGTTTGTCCAGAGTATGTATATCCCGGCCAAAATCAATTGTCATGCTTTGAATAAATGTAAAACTGTAAGGTCCTTTTATGACTAAATGGAATTTCAGTTGGAGACATTGGCGGCTGCTTGTAAGATTTCAAGTGTTGTTTAATCTTTGAAATACAACTGATTCTAACAGCGAGAATGTGGTGGTGCCCTTGTGAATCTCTTCCATTTCAGGTGAGTGTAGTTGAAGGACATGCTGGAATCATGGTTGAAAGGACAGCACTGGGTATAGTTTAAGAAATCACAGGTTTTTAATAATTTCAAACAGCTACAGCATCTCTTTCGTGCTACCTTGAAATAACTTGGTAAAAACTGACTTATCAATGGTGAATTCTGTGTCCATTTAAGATGTTTATATGTTTTAATAGGAAAAAAAATGCATGCAAGTTCCATCAGACTTTATTGTCTATTTTATAGTGACATCCAAGCAAAGTTATTTTTGCTTTTTCCGTCTAGGTGTGATTTTTAATGGTATAATCATTAATCTTAAAATATTTTTTTTTTTTCCCCAGTGGGAAGAGATTAGTGGTGTTGATGAGCATTATACCCCAATCAGAACTTACCAAGTGTGCAATGTTATGGATCACAGTCAGAACAATTGGCTGCGAACAAACTGGATCCCCCGCAACTCAGCTCAGAAGATCTACGTGGAGCTCAAGTTCACCTTGAGGGACTGCAATAGCATCCCTCTGGTCCTGGGCACTTGCAAAGAGACCTTCAATCTGTACTATATGGAATCTGATGATGACCACTCGGTCAAGTTCAAGGAGCACCAGTTTACAAAGATCGACACCATCGCGGCCGACGAGAGCTTCACCCAGATGGACCTCGGGGACAGAATCCTCAAGCTGAACACAGAAGTCCGTGAGGTGGGGCCCATCAGCAGGAAAGGCTTTTACTTGGCTTTCCAAGATGTGGGTGCCTGTGTTGCCTTAGTCTCGGTGCGGGTGTACTTCAAGAAGTGCCCTTTCACCGTCAAGAACCTCGCCATGTTCCCCGACACGGTGCCCATGGACTCCCAGTCGCTGGTGGAGGTACGGGGTTCTTGTGTCAACCATTCCAAGGAGGAGGAGCCACCCAAGATGTACTGCAGCACGGAAGGAGAGTGGCTGGTGCCCATAGGGAAGTGCCTGTGTAATGCTGGCTACGAAGAGAGAGGCTTTGCGTGCCAAGGTAACAACGCCCTCCGTGTTCATAGTTCTGCCGGTGACAGGGCCCTCGCCCTGTGCCCCTGCTCTGTGTGCTGGGGTGTGCTCGTCTTCTCCACATTCCTGAGACAAATAAATTAGCTCCTAAAATTGCCGTTTATTTAAACTGTGTAAATAATGTAACTTGCTAAAAGTATTTGATAAGAGTCAACAGTTGATTTTTAGTAAACACAGTGTGTAGCAAATCTAGCCTCTCTTACCACTCTTGGACCTCCTTTCAGTATCCTATAGTTTACTTAAATGCTTTGTTTGTGTTAAAATGTGATTTTTTAAAAAAAAAACTTTTGCTGTTGAGCTTGTGTTGATTAATTGGGATTAGTCAGGAAAAAAACATGTAGCATTGTTCTGGTGGCGTAATTACTAAATGCAGGAAAATTAATACTTGAACTTAATTAATAGTTGAATACATTTGGAAAGTTAATAATTGAACTTTAAAATTGCATTTTCATAAATGCTCATGTATTTAACTCAAAATAATTTTCCTCCCAACTTTTTGTTTCTGCAAACCGTGGTTATGTGAATGCTCCCAAGAACAAGAGTGCACCAGGGATTTGGTGTTGTTACAGAAGTGGTCTCTTAAACGTTAGAGAAATGCATGTTGTATTTACTAATTCTGACATCAACCAAAATGATGGTGGCTTACATTATTATGCTTTTTATAAAATTACGTGTTGAAGTTTGTGCTAGTTGAACCTTAAACCTCTTCTCACAGAGTGCCTTAAGAGGTGCTGGCTGTGGCAAAGGGTCTTCCATTAAATATGTAAGTACAAGTTCAATATCTGGAAATACCATGGATGGAAGGAGCAGTAGCTGAGATTTTTACTGGGGGATGTGTGTATGTGTGCATGTGCAAATCCATGTATCTAGAAGAGAAATTTAAAGTATTCTGAACCTGGTTGAGAGAGCACCTACTCCTTTTTGATCATTATGTCAAAAAAGTAATTCCTGTGGAGCTACCAAAGCATAGACAGGTAGTTGTGAGAACTGTTACTCTAACTGACATGACTTTTTGTCAGAAAATTGCCAGGGAGATCTGAGAGGAAAGGGGTGTTAAGGGTGTGTTTTGTTTGATTTTGCTTTTAAGTAGATTTTTAAATCGTTTTTGCCATCAATTAATAAATTGGGTACCCAAGTCTGAGGATGCTTAATACTGATGTTAAGAAAAACAATTTAAATTCTTCTGTTGCTGAATTCAGGGGAGAATATTTTGTTATTCAGAAATGCTGTATCTAGGGCCTCCTATAGCTGCACTTATAAATGCTGTAACATCACAGATATTCTTTCATCCAGTGTTTATAGTCTTGCTTATTACAGAGCCCGTGGCCTTGTAAATGTTTGAAAGCTCTCGGTTTAGAATTTCGGTTACACATGAGCACAAAAAGACAAGCACTCCAGAAAGCAGCAGTCTACAACTGAGCCAAATTCGAGCTAAGTAAAATAAAATAAAATAAACTTTTATTAAAAACAGGTTTTCAAAAGCTTGGTGTAGGCAAGGCAGCTCCTTCTGAGTCTTGCAGAGATTAGGAGTGAGTTGACGTGCATGTGTGAGTGTATCATACATAATTTGGTATGTTGTACGTGATTTGGAAGGCAGAAAACCAGACCATAGAACAACTACATTTTTCTATTTTTCCTTTTTTTTTTTCCCCCCCCTCCCACCTCTTTGTCTTTTTTTATTTGTTTGGGTTTTTTTTGCTTCCTCACCCACTGTTGATCAAGGGAGTGATATATGAGGAAGCCATTAACAACAGTGACAGGTCCTTCTAGTTTATTCTGGTTTAACATATTATGTCCTACTAACTTTTATTGGAAGTCATATTTATCAAATATTTCCAATGTGGTGTGATTGAAGTGGCACTCTAAAAGCAGTCAGTAATTCAAATCCTCCCATTTGTCAGCATTGGTAACTCAGCAGGAGCTGGAAAGCTCAGAAAAACTGTTCAGTTTTGACCTCGGGCTCAAAGCTGCATCTTTTTATTTCTTTTCCTTTACTCTTTCTCTTGCTCTGCCTTTTAGGATTTAAGAATTTTTGTGTTTATTTGGGGCTTTGTTTGGTTTTGGTTGTTTTTTTGTCAACAAAAGGGCAGTAGAATCAGGATTGTAGTGTCTAAGATCCAAAATGGTGTTACAAGCATGGGCTGGAAAAAATGTATTTCAGTTGAAGTTTGAAGGAGTAATTAGTAACAGAAATTATTGTCTTCCCAGTAGCTGAAAACATTTAACAGCTTAGTGTCTGTCACTCCTTGATCCTGCATTCAGGCTGCTTCCGATTTTGTTTGTTTCCATAATGCTGTTGGCAAAAACAATGTCATTTTGCTTTAGCAGGAGATTATCACTGATGATTGAAATGAAGGAGCTTAGTGGTAAAACATCAGCCTATTTAAATTTCATTAAGAACAGTGCTTTTTTGGGGTTTTTTTGTACTTGGAAAATGATTAGGGAACGGTTATGCCCCCAAATAACACAAATGGTACCAATTTCCATGACTGCTTTCTTTTCTCTGCACAACCAGAAGAAGTCAACATAAAGCGGAGACAATTTCTTTTTATTGGTGTATGTGTAGATATAAAAACATGCAAGTTTTTGTAGCTCATCTTTATGTAAGCTCTGAAAAGCCAAGACTGGACTACTGGCTTTACTCAGCTTATTGGTTCTTGGAGGGTAGAATATTGTCCTGTTCTGGATCCTAATAAGCAGTAAAACACCTACCTGTCAGTCAGGAAAAGAATATTACTGTGACCATCCTTGTCCTCTTCACTGCGTGTGGAGAAATGACTTCTCAAAAGTGAGTTGTATGCCTCGCTTTGAGGAATTCTGGTGTTTGTGATATACTTTAGCACCTTCTCTAGCAAAGACTCTTGCAACTTGCTCAGTGTTTTGGAGGGCTTGGTTTTGCCTGAAGTACAGTAAGACGTGTCAGGGAGCAAGTTGGAAAAGTCACTCTTTCATACCTGTTTTCCCCCTTAACTGATACATATTTTAACCTACATCTTTGTAGCATCTTCCCTCTTGGAATTAGTGTGATTTTTAATTAGTGGGGAAAAAATCACAACTGCCTGGAACTACCCACTAAATGCTTTCTGATATTTCTGATCTTCTCCATCCCGTTCCTCCCTCAGCAAGGAAAACTCATCTTTTCCATTTATTCCCCAACAAACAGCCAGAGTAGATCAGGTCAGAGGTTTGTCTGCCTCAGTATTCTTTCTCTGGCAGTCACTAATGGCAAATTTCTAAGGAAAAAACCAAGGAAAATATATATAAAGCTATATAAAATACCGCTTTACTGAGTATACCTTTTAACTTCTTCCAGTCTGCTGTTGACTTTTAAGATACATGTTGTGAGAAAGACTGTGTATAATAGAAACTAGTGACCTGTGACTTGTTAATATGCCTATGTTTTGGCTCATTTATGTTTTTAATCTCTTAAGTTTTTATGGCAATGAATGCCTTATCTTGTCCTGTGTGGAAAACATAACTTCCTTCTGTGTTTAAGTCTTCTGGTTTAGAGTCAGTGGGATAAGGTTTTTTATGCTCTTGTATAGTGAGAAAATAACTGCTCCCTTTTCAGCTTCTACATTTACAATTTTCAAGGTCTCCGTGTCTGATATCTCATCTCTAATACCTCTTTTCCCAGCTCTTCCTCTCTACTGGTGCCTTCCTTTTTAAAGGACAAATTGTTCTATACCTCAACTCACCCTTTTTGGTCAAAAAGTACCTTTTAGTCCTCCTTTTTTTAGTCAAAAAGCCTCGGTACTCAAAGTAAACGATGCGATTCTTAGGAAAAGGGAAATAAGGCTTGGGTTGCAGTACTGAAGTTGCAAGTAGAGCAGGAGATTATGCAGTGGCAAAGTGTTTGGAACAGCCCAAAGATCAAGAAAAGAAAAGGAGCATTCACATCACCTGCCCAGTGAGTGATCTGTGTGTGGAGAGTAGACTCAGTTTTGTTGGGAGTGCTAGAGAGAGGAAATAGATTTCACGATCTGAAGGTCGATTAGTGGGGTAATGATATCAAAATAAATGGGAAAATGTGGGATAAATGGTAGAAGAAAAAAAAAAAGTCTGTAGCTTTGTAATGATCTAGAAGTCTCTTTGGAGAAATAATGGAAGCCTTGTTTCAGGACCTGTTTTTGAAAAAAAAGCAGTAACCAGATGACAAAGGAAATCCTGCACTGGCAGGCTTGGACTAATAAATCTTTTCCATCCTGAATGTGTATGTTCTGTTGTTGGTTTATTTCCTGCACTTTAGAAAGACTAGCTGGACAAGGAGAAGGTTATTTTGCAGTATGATCTACTCAATCACCAAGGATGCAGTGGGCAATTGTTCATGCACGTGGGAGTAGAGTGAGCTTGAATGTTCTTTTGAATGCTTCCAACAGGTGACCCTTTAGACCAAAACCAAGCTTTGTGGCTCCACTTATCAAATGGAAAATTAAATTGGTGAACCTGAAGAGAATGACTCAAAAAGCACAGAATAACCTTTTCTGCTTGCTGTTGTTTGAAGGTATAGTTCTAAATTTTATTTGCTGGAGTTGGGTAAGTCTGAACTGTGAATTTCCTATGTGATACTATGTAATAAAGTTGTGAGTTTTAACCACAAGTGACTGATACCTTTTCTATAAAAAAGCTGAAAGAAAAAAAAAAGAATGTAGAGCAACAGCTCTTCCTTATGTATTTAATTTTTAGCTATTAATCAGGTGGATTGCATGGGAGAAAAGGGAGTAAGGGGTAAAGGAGAGAGAGGTTAAGGTCACCCACTGTGCCTGGTTATTACAAAAATGACTTCACAATGTTTCCCTTAACACTAAATTTTTCAGTTTCAGGTTGTATAGTGAGCATATCCTAAATCATATTTCTCTCTCTGAGTTTATGGAGATGTGAAAGGAATGCCATCTCTGGCTGCTAAATCTGAGCCATCACATACATTGCTTAATTCTTTCAGTGGAATGAATGCTGTACTTGAGATTAAAATACATTAAGCATCATTAATACAAAGGAAGAAGAACCTTCCTCCAGATTTCTTTTTTTCTGCTCTTTAAAGAACCATTTTGTCTCTGCACGAGTGGATCTAATTTTTACTTTCTCGGATCAGTAGGAAAAAAAGATAACTTTACATGTAAAGAGAAAAAGACACTGTGTGGAACTACTCAACTTTGTGCAAGTGAAAACAGATGGAAGGCACACATGCTGCAACTGCAAAGACATTTTTGCTTGGAAATGGCTGAGTGGCTCAGATGTATTGCTCACACTAAAAAGAAAAAGTAGTTTTAACTCAGACTGTGTATAGAAAAATTATATTTAATAAAATGTAGGGACTGATCGTATGAAGTTCATACCACATAATAATGGAACTCTCGAGAAGGTTTCCTTTTACATGAAATCTGAAAAAGTGATTCACATTTTTTAAAGCAGAGGTTTGAGGTGTATTTTTTACTCCTTCAGTTTGAAGAATTGTTCTGATTTTATAAAAGCAAGAGAGAAGCTTTTTAGAAGGACTCTTAGTCTTTCAAGCTAGTAAACTAAAATGACAGCAGCTATAAATTATGAATCACTTTTTTTGTAAAATATTCATTTTTTTTATCTACTTTATATTGTATAAGTACATAAAAAGAGCACACAACCAAATTTACTTTCCTGCTTAGAATTTATTTAACTCTTATGTAAGTTATGTCGAAGTTATCCAGATGATATTTATGGAAGAAGAGTTATGTCGCACTGAATGCTTCCTAAAGGTCCCAGACAACTTTTTATGTAACATTCTCTGACTGTTACAAATTTGGAAAATAATTCTCCGATTTGTACATAGTAAGCAGCAGATTTTAAATGCAGGTTTTTAAGGCAAAATTTATTTGACTCAATCTTACAGTTTGTGAGTGCATTTGTCACACATCCCGAAGAACAAAAAATTAAAAAGGAGCATTCTGAAATTACTAGAAAAGAGATTTTTTTTTTTTTATACAACACTATGCACATTCTCATGTTAGAAAGTGTTCTTTCAGTCCTTTGCAGTTACTTGAGAGCAATCTTTACTAAATTTCTTGGAGATTGGGATAGAGATGTTTAAAAACATGATTGTAAACATTCCTATTCAGTTTTTGGTGTTCAGTGATTGGGAGCCTACTGTTAATTGTCCTTAGGAAACTTAGTAGTTGTTCGGTGGTACAGTGTCGATATAAGACATGGCTAGAGAATTTAGCATTGATTTTTTCTGTGCTTGAAACTATTTGGGAAGTGGAAAGGTTTACTCAGAAAATGGAAATATTTGCAAAAGTCTTGATGTCCCACAAAATGCAACTTAATACAGTTGCAGTATATGTTTGTTTAATCCAGATATGTTACCAGTTTAGAAGTGCTTGCTCTCCCACACTGTGTAGATTTTGGCAATTTCTTCCTTATTTCCCCTTACCTGCTTTTCAAGCAACAAAAAGACCGACCCTTTTTCCCAACCCTGACAAGAAAGTCACCCCACCACACCCTGCTGCCCAGATTCTCTACAATTTAACAAGTTTGTGAAACATTTCCTTCCTTTTTTTAACGTCAAAATTTTTGCCTTGATTGTCTGACACTTACATGTTCAATATCCCTACAGTTGAATTTTCTGTGCAGGATTTTGCTGCAGATATCTCAGGGCTGCCTGTCACGGAGAATCCTTGGGGGATCTTGCTGGCATTTCCTTAACCTTTTCATTTTAATGGGTTCGCTTCTTTGGAGGCTTTCAAAAGATTAAAAACTAAATTAACAGTATCATCCTGAGCATGTTTCTCCTTGTAGTGTCTTTGGGTGATTTTTCAATATGGGCTTAAGCTGAGGGCTTGCACAAAGGTGGTATTGTCAGTGGGAATTTGCGGAACACGCTCTTTTTCCCCGCGTTTCTCTGCCGCTGGCAGTCTGTGTAAGGAGCTATTTGACAATCCCTTATTAGTTCCAGAGTGGAACTTATAAAGGCTAACAGGGGCCTGCATTACAGCTGACAGCTGGTACTAGGCTTTAAATAGAGAGAGCAACTGTAGGGAGAGCTGAGAGTTTTGATAACATTCAGCGAAAATGCTCTTAAAAGTAAGAACCATCTTGAAAGATGAGCGTAAGACGACAGGAATCTTCTATGTGTCTGCTGCTCCTCAGCATGAAGCACAAGATGTTGCCAAAACAGGCTGTTGGCAGACATCTAAATAACCAGCAATTGATATCAGACTTTATTGAGACACTTAGACTGTGGGAAAAGTATCAGAATTTGCCATTTCTTTGGATTACAAACTGAATAACGAGGGTCGCATTTGGAATATGTCTCCTCCTCCTGGCATTTGAAGTTGCGGTTTTATTCTCAGTAGCACACCAGGAAAATAATAACGTGGGCTTCACACAGGGTGTTTAGGGAGAGAAGATGCAAAGTTGATGGCCTAGAATTTGTTTGTGGCTTCAGCTTTAAATACCTGCCTGCATCAGACATGCTGGCAATTACTGTAGCTGTTGTGCTGAGGCAGAGATAGACCCGAAGCAATCCTTCGCAGGTCAAGGAGGTGAAACTATTTCGCTGTCGTGAGTTCAGTGGGTTCAGTGGTTGTCTACTGGAAGGTTAAAATTTGATGTGGTAATTTAGAACAGCTGCTCTTTGACAGAAAGATTCACTTTCAGCAAGGGAAGGAGGAGCCATATGGTAAAAGCTGTCACTGTGCCAGACCTGAGGAGCTGCAGGAGTGATACAGGACAGTTCTCTTCAATGGTATGGTTCAAGTAATGCATTTTTACTTGCCATTGGTATTTCCAGTCTTGCAGTGCTCTCTTGAATCATACCTTAACCCACACAGGAATGCTTCTTTTATAGCTGTTTTTCAATAATACTTTTTATTAACAATGATGATTAATTGACAGAAAAGGCTGTTGGGGCTTTAAAAATACACAGGTTGTTCGTAGCCCTGTCCAGGCTGCTGTTTGTGCTACAAAAACACGTTAAAGTTTCATAGAATGATTGCTTCAAAATTTTCAAGCAAAATAACATGATTGTTGGGGGGGCGTCTCTCTCACACTCACACTTGGATTCATATGTTTTAACAGGGTATTTAAGAATTCACTCAAGCGACACTGCCTTTATACACATACACATTAAATTCTGTATAAATTCTTTATACACATTAAATTCTAGTAAATTGAGCATGTGACATAGCATGAAACCTAATGAAAGTAGTGATTTCACGTGCTCAGCCTGAACAGTAGTGGTCAGTTTACATGTAGCAATGAGGTGGTCTTCAGGAGTTCAAAATCTTGTGGAGAATTCGTTTGTCCTCCAATTAGGAGTCACAATAATTAGTTCTAGGTAAGAAAACCTCATAGACTCTTTTCTCTTTGATGTGGCAGAGAGTTTTAAGTCAAGGGGAATAACAGAATAAATAAGTTAGAGGTGCCCAGCTCTTACCTCTAGGAAATGCCACTAAAAAAGTGACCAAAAACCTTCAACCAACAGTGCACTTGCCCCTAGGAATGCATCATTTTTTTGGTGTGTCTCATCCCCCTTTCTCCCCGCCCTTAATAAGGATGGGACACAAAACTGCTCCTTAAGGAAGAAATAAATTTTTTCATTCTCTTAGCAAAAAAAAAGAAAGTCTCTAAGGTAATTACAGTAAAGCAGTAAAATATGTTGAAACAGTCATCTGTTACCCAGCTGAACTAAGAAAAGACATAAAGTTTGACAAATGTAATAAAGTCAAATATTCAGCATATTCTTTGATGTTTTGCAACCTTATACAGAGTTCACTCATGCAGAATTTGACCTAGCCTGAACAGCCTGTAAGAGGTAATTCTAAGTTTTAGGTACGCATGTATAGAAAGTTTTTATTCATGAATGTGTTCTGTAACATTTTTTTAATGCCACATTAATAGTAGGATGCAGTAGAATTCAGTAAGAATTCCTTCTCTTTTTTTTTTTTAATAATGAATGACATAATGTAGTCATTATAAAAAGAAATACAAGCAAACTATTCCATATTCTGTAGTTCACCTTTAACAGAGGCAGCTCCATCTGCTGTAATGTGCCTCTTTAGATGCCAGAACAACTTGAATTCCCTGAAGGTCTAACAGGACTATTTTCTGACTTTGGTGATGTGAGCTGACAGCTATGGGTAGTTTATTTTAAGAAGCTACTCTTCTAATCTGCTCTAGGAATTTTCAGGTTTTTCCCCCGGAAGAATAATATGGAAAACAAAAGAATAATATCGAAAACTAAAGGCTGGGGGATTGTGACTTGAAGTCAAGGTGTCTTAACCATGGACACGAGATCACTGTTCCAGCTGTAAAACTCCTGTTCACACCGGGGAGGAGGAAGCAGTCAGGTAGGAAACAGGACGTTTTAGCTGAAGAAGCAGTTTTGAAGTCTCAGGTAATCACAGCTACTGAACATTCTGTTTCTTAAATTAATAGACCATCCATTAAAGCTGCCATTTTTACAGTGTGTAATGTATTTTTGCCTGTGAAGATGGGGTGTCCAGAACTTTCACATTGAGGTCTTAGGAATAAGAATATGTAAATACAGAGGATGGAATTAGAAAGACCTAAAATTTCTCCCTGTGCTTGACATTTAATAAGCAATTAATCTTGTTTCTCCTACAGTGGGAGGGGATGAACTGCCAGTGAAATGAATGGTGAAAGGGCAGTCAGCTTCTGTACCTTTTCTCTACCCACACTAACCACAGCAGGAAGTGGAAGAAAGCAAACTAAAACATTTTTTTAGAAGGGTCAGAATAGGAAAGAGAATAAGAGGGGAGAGAAGAATGGAGGGGGGAAAAGAAGTCACCATAGTAAATAATTCATACTTATTTTATGTTGTTGATACTGTTTCACTAAAACCTAAATGCTGCTATCAGTATTCTTTAAAAAAGGAAAAAAAGAAAAAAGAGTTTAAAAGTAAGGGGCTCTCGTGAGAAGAGAAAGGATGCTGATTTTAGTTCAGACAGGAGTATGAGTCAATGGTGTCTTTAAAGGAAGATATCTCTGTGCCTAACTGCTATAAAGAGATTCAGGGGAAAAAGTTGTGGTGGCTGTTTCAAGTCCATGGCTGGGTATGTGGTAGGTCTCACGTGGTATTGGTCTGCAAATAATATGATTAGAATTGTAATAATGAGTGTGTTACACTGAGAGATTTAAAGCTGGTCTGAAGTGCAGTAAATGGGGACACATCTCCTGTGTTTCAGTGAGCCTTGTCTAAGTGAAGTCGCAGACTAGAAGAGATCTGTTGTTTTCTCGAGAACCTTCCCCTCAGAGAAAGGTGTGAATGGTCTCTCTGAACCTCTCCTGGGCAGCATTTTAAGAATGATGTTTCTTTGCATCACTGAATTTTCAAGGGCTCTGAGTGTTTACCCAGCAGTGCCTCAGAAATTATGAAAAAGACTTAGGGGGCTGGATTAGATGATCTCCAGAAGTCCCTTTCAGCCCTAACAATTCTGTCATTCTGTGAACTTTAAAGCCAGAAGACTTCATCTTGCCCTGAACTCAGTGGGCTGGGTTTTTGTTTTTGGTGCAGCAATTGGCAAAGCCTTTGCCTCGTGGATTTAGCCACTTAGTAGAGGGACACGAAATAAAGCACAGTGGTCACGTGTGCGTATGGAGTTTCCCTGGGTAAGCATGATTCAGAGGTCCGGGTTATCATCCGCATCCTTCGGGAACAGCCACTTGGTGCCATGCCCGTAGGCAGACAGCTGCTGTGGCCTGGGAGGAGGTGAGTGTGGAGCACAGGGGAGCTCCCGAGTTCTCCTGCTCCCTGCTTCCTCCAGCCACTTGCTTACAGTAGGTGAGAGCAGGGTATCAGGTGGTGAATCCCTCAGAGCTTTGCGGGGAGAGGGTAGCAGAGGTTTTCTGAGCTGAGTACGAGCTAATCCTTGTTTGCCCTCGCGCTGCAGCCCCGCTGCTGATCCATCCTAATCCCCAGCAAATCTGAAATGTGATTATATCCAGATCACTTGAGTTTTCGCTCAATCGCATTTCTAGTTTGGCTTCTGATTCAAATCTGCAGTGTGATAACAACCTAACCTTTTAATTTTTGATCTCTTCCCTGAAAAAGTAGACTCTGCTTCCCCCCAAAAGTTAAATATTAGTCTTTAATTGAAAAGCACACAAGCTGCTCCCAAATCCTGTGGTAAAAGCAGGTGTTCAGGCCCAAGTCTGTTTAGTATAGAGCTTATTTAAACATGGATTAAAGGCTTCTTTGGAATTGAGTGTGTTGTTTTTCAGTGCAATAACTACTTTCCTGAGCCAGTGTGTTTAAATTACTTCATGCCCTCTATCCCAAATTCTCTTATAATTAGGGATTATCTTATTGCTTGTCAGTTGTCCATCTGTTGGGAATCTTCCTTGTCTATGTTGCAGTGATGGCAGTCAAGCTGTTACCTCCTGCTTGCCTGTTAGCATCAGATCCCCAGATGTGCATCCACATATCGCACATCCACCAGGCTGAAACAATCAGTCAACCTGCAGGTGTTTTCTTGTTTTTGAATGGCAGGAAGTACTCTGATGCAGTATTTGCAAATGCAATATAATATATATAATAGATTACATTGCATTCATGACCTTACATGTGGCGGTGTAAGCAGTTTCTCTCTGCTTGAGGAAAAAAAAGCCCCAGTTATAATTTTCTCAGATAGTAGAATAAAAAGCGTACTGGTCTAATGATTTTTCATAAATTATTGTCTCTTTTTAACCTCTATTATTTTCATACCGTGCTTTAGAATTTCCGCTATCTGAAAGGGCCTTTTTTCACTGTAATAATGCAATTTAACTTTTGAGTTGTCGCATCTTTCTTTTTTTCGGACATCAGGAAGAGTTCTTCCAACTGAAAGGGTGGTCAGGCATTGGAAGTGGCTGCACGGGGAGGTGGTGGAGTCACCATCCCTGGAGGCGTTCAGGAAACGACTGGACGTGGCACTGAGTGCTGTGGTTTGGTTATGGTGGTGTTCAGTCAGAGGTTGGGCTTGATGACGTTGGAGGTCTTTTCCAACCGTAATGATTCCATGATTCTATGCTTCTCCGAGTTAGTTTTCTCAGGCACACCGTATGCCATGTTGTGCTCCTGCCTTCTGCATCAAACTTTTAGCTAGATTTTAGGTTTGAGGGCAGGAAGGGGGTTTTACCCTGGATCAGTCTGGTCAAGTCTATCGAATTCCCAACCCCCCTGCCCAAACACTTGTGAAAACAGGAATATGCATTCATTGTGCTGTGGGATCCAGCTGATTTTGTGGGATCACCGGGAGACGGGAAAGAATTCTTTGCTGTTGCTCTGAGCTGGGACTTTGGAAATATTCTTGGCATCTTTGAGGTGTCAACTTTGATACAGTTGAGGCTTTTGGTCTTCCATTACAGACTGTAAATGGGATTTGGGGCATTGCAACTTGTTTTGTGGTGTTTGATGATGTGTTTGTTGACTTCCTTTGGACTATTTCCATGACTTGAAAATCTGTCTGTATCCAAAGGTTCATTTTGAAAACAAACCAAAGAATAAACAGTGTTGCATATTCTCTCCACAAACAATTTAGAAACACTTACTGTTTTTGGATAACAGTCAGGTCCTGCGGTAATCTGAGGCAGTTTCTAGGGGAGGGAAAAAAAAAGAAATATAATTTTTTCCTTCCTTTAGTAATTATAAAGATGCTTGGAGTGAGATGAACTTGACTGTTATGTACTGCAGACTCCTGGATGTAGCATAGTCATTACAAAAAGGTCCCATTAGGAATTTCCTTTATGTCAAGTGAAAAACATGAAGAAGTGTGACAGCTGGAATTTTGTTACAAAGACTAAAAAAGGGATGTTTATGAAGACAACTATTGATAGAGGTATAAAACATTTTTCGAAGTCCCGCTGGAGATTCACCAAGGGCATAATTTCAAGGCTTTTGTAACTTCTAATAAAATGTTTCCTAACAAATAAAGGCTTGTTCATTCTGGAGGAGTCCAGTTGCAGAGAAAGCAGTAAAAATGACCAATGGCTCTGTGACTACTTGTTCCTGACGAGTCTGGGGAAGGCAGGAGGGGTTACAGTGCAAGCAGCATGTTCACCTTCTGCGTCAGCAGCTATTCAAGACATCAAAGCGTTCATTTTTATTTTTGCTTTGTTGTTGTTGTTGACGTAACTTTTTACTTCACCTTCTCATGCTGTGATGGACCTGAAGACCTTTGCACAGGCTGCTTTTTTTATGCTTGTGTCTGCTGTGTTCCTGTTTTGGTAAGAGAGGGAGTGGGTGGGGAGAGAAAGTCGGCGTTCCCATCTCCAGTAGCTGGCGAGCTGCTTGGCTGAGGAGCGATGCTCATTGCTGGCTCGCAGCGGGAGCCCCTGGAATCCGTGACAGAGACAGATGATGCCATGCTGGAGTCTGTCAGCAGAAAATGGCAGGGCCTGAATGAGGAGCAATGCTTTCCTCATCAGCAGACTTGATTTTGCCTTCTGGGAAGGTGGGACGCAAGGGAATGGTTGCCTGGTGGAGTGCATTTTTTTTCTTTTGTCTTTCCATTTGGGATGCCAAGGCTCTAACCACATGTGTCGCTTGTGCCGTCTCTGAGAACACTTGCGGAGTTCCCATGGATTTGATGGGAAGAAGCCAAGCATTTCAAAACAATAAGCTGTTGGACAGATGAGAATATGAGGCTTTCTGATAAGATGCTGTTCCTTTTGAACAACATACCGCTCCACAGTTAGGAAAGCAGTGCAGTAAATCAGTGAATAAATTTATTTTTGTATCTGTGAAATACAAAATCGCCACACAGATCATGAAATCTGCAAAAGGATGAATTAATCAACTGTTCGGCTAATTTACCCAGAGAAGATGTTTAGCTCTGTGAGTCGTTCAAAACCACTTCTTTATATTGTAGTTTAAAGTACAAGACAGTTGGTGTGCTAATAAAATTTATCAAGTGGGATTCTTTTAGATAAGAGTTGGCTAGCCTCTGTAACTAACATCAATGTGAAATTCTAAATATTTCACTGAAGTATGTAACGTTTCTGCGATACTAATTCAAATGCATGTTATCCAGTTGCAAAAAAGTAATTGGCTGTGTGAAAATACTAACAGGTGGAGCCCGAGTTTCAAATTACCAATTTAATAAACTTTAGCAAGTATTTAGAGCTAGTATCTTAGAGCAAAATAAAAAACCAACACCTGAGCTTCATGAGCACAAGTATTTTCAATAATGTTGTATCTTTGAATGTAATTTTGTCCAGCTGAAACTTAGGTTAGAATGTGAATAGCTGTGAACACACCGGTGTTTTTACAGCTCTCATTATTGAGGGTCCAGTTCTGCCGTTAAGAAACATAATGGAATGTTTGTGCATCAAGACTTGATAAAAAAGATAGACTTTTTATCAGTTACAAAAAATATCACCAGTGGCACACAAATGTTTTGGTAACAGAAGAATTATTACGGTGTGAAGGCTTTGATTTTCTTGCTTTTGGTTTGATATCTTTAGGGAGTTTCATTACAGCTCAGTGCATGAAAAAATGCCTCAATTAGCAGTATATTGAAATGGGTTGCAACCTTTTTGTCCTTCCCTGTAATTTAGAAGTTTGCATAAATGATTATATTTATAGGACTGCATGCCTGAGGGCTTTGGGTCTGCTCTTCTGCTTCAAATAAGTCCAAACAAACCTGTCCTTCTCTGCCTCTTCTTGTCTTGATATATATTTTTCTTTCTGTGATGCCAATACCTATATCTCTGTACATGTATATATAAATACATAGCTATATCCCACAAAGAGAAGAACTGAAACTCTGTTCTTTACTTGCTTTGCGTGTCTTGGGAGAGTAATTTGTAAAATACAGGGCAGGAAGGTTTATATGAAAACACATGGAAACCATGGGGGTGAAGCCTGGAGAGGCTACTTGTCCCAGCATGGGATGCTCCATCTGAACCTGAACAGGAGCTGCTGGATCAGGCTGGATGACCTCATGCTGGGGCTGGAAAACTGCATGAACTAAGCTTAGTGACCGGAGAAAGTATTTGGTTCATAGGCCACTGCTGCCCCAGAATATATATATTTTATATACATATATATATATTTATATGGCTCTGTTGATAATGCCAAGTAACAAAACCTGCAACAGAGGAATTTTACCTAATGCAAGGTATGTTAAAAAGCAGCGAAAAAGTGTTTAATCTAAAAAAAACCCCATGGTAGTGATGCAAAAAGAAATTGCATTTTTGTGAATTTAATTGAATTGGTGAAGTTTGATGAATTGATTTGTTGGCATAAATAATAACTGATGCTTTTGAATGTGGGAGGTCTGTTTTAAAATTCTGTTTTAAAGGCCTAGCTACCAGTGCAGTGAAAAGAATCAAAACTTGTGTGTGGAAATTAAGTATTAGTGTTAATTAACCCACCAGCAGCTCTAACATCTGTAGCCAGAAAATGTTTATTTGCTGGGCTTAAACGGAACTGTGATTGGATTACTTAAGTTTTAACAGCTTTTTTAGTCTGGTTTGCCCTGAGTAAAGATCGTAAGTCATTACAGAGTACCACTGAAAATCATTATCCAAAAAATGCAGTGAATCATGATCTGAATGGTTCTTTGTTAATACTTTATATCTTCTCAGCTTCGTGCATAAATGTTATGTATTTTTTACGAGAGCTGAAATGTTACTTTTTAAGCGGCAGTCTCTCAGTCTCTTCATTTGTATCTCTTCTCTGTATTTGAAATACAGGTGATCCTTCTCAGATGCCAGTTCCTGGCAGATTTGTTGAGCTGAGGTGCTCACCTTGCATT
This sequence comes from Cephalopterus ornatus, assembly GCA_013396775.1. NCBI lineage: Eukaryota > Metazoa > Chordata > Aves > Passeriformes > Cotingidae > Cephalopterus > Cephalopterus ornatus. The sequence continues at coordinate 30,874 of VZRE01014091.1, forward strand.
TTTGTCCTCTGCAGTGCTGGGGCACTTCTGAGAAGGCAAGGGGCACAAAGCTGCCCCACTATCCTCTGGAGAGGTGGGAAATGGGCTTTGTAACACCTTGTGTGGATATAGGCGTTGTGGGTCACCGTGCAGCTGAAGGCTATGGCTCCTGACAGCCCAGGAAATTCCCAAATTCACCTCAGGGTGGATCTTCTGGGCTCTCCTGTAAGCTTCTCTGTGATTTGCTTTCACAACCTACTTTATGTTTGCTGCATGCCTTATTAGGTGTGTTTATACCCATCTCCCTTCCCCCTCCAATTCCCTTCTTTCTTTCTTCAGTGTCCAGTAGCTGCACCCACGCCGCATAATTTTCCCTGACTTTTGATACAGCCTTTTCTTATCACCTGGGTTCAAATGATGCTCAGAACTGGCTGGGTGCAGCTCATCCTCTTCACTCAGGAAAATCACTGCTTTTAGCATTTCTGATAAATATACTGCAGGGGCTTTTATAGGGTAGGATGACTCTCTGAGAATAGCAATGATTATTACTTTCTGACCTCCTTCACCATGTCCCATTCTTGCTTAAAACGTGTTGAAAAGAGCGCTGTAGTGTACTCTGTCAGTGTTCAGAGAGAGGACCTTCCTGGTACGGAATCAGCCAGTCTGCTGTTTTTCAGACCTGAGAGCAGATGCACGCTGGAGAAGTCGCTTCCCAGCTTTGGGAGCTCTTTTTTGATGTGCTGCCCTCCTGTGCTGTCCTGTGCTGAGTTTGCCTCAGTGCCAGGCACAGAGGGGTGAGGGCTGAGGTGGTGCCAGTGTGACCTGCAGGACAGAGCAGGCAGGAATCCCACTGCAAAAGCACCTGTGAGCTCAGAGGGCTCGGGGTAGATGGCTTCTCGCGGAGGACTGGGCATAGTGTGCCCCAAAGGGCTTGTGGGAGGTTAAATTCCTGGAAGAGCTCAGGTTATCTATGTACATCTTTTCTTTTGTTTCTCTTTCGCAAAGTTTGCCCTCTATGTAAAGCCCACAAAATTGGGTGGCCCACAAAATGTATTTTCGGTGAAGATGGACTAAACCATGACTTAATGTTACAGAGATACTTCAGCTTTGTTAAATGAGAGATCTCCTGCTTCCCCTGCATCCCACTGAGTAGTGTCTCATTCATATTTCACTGTGCTGATGATTATATTTGCAAAGAAGCCTCTTTGTTTAATGATCAATCAGGGAATTTAATTCATTAATCTAGAAGCACTCTGCAGCATAATAAAACATCACCTACCGTTTACAGATAGAGCGCTAAAATAGGAAAAGATGCAGTTGCTTGGTCATAAAATAAATAAATAAATTTGTTGCCCAGTGAGAAACAGAACCCGGATTTCTTGAGTCTCATCTCTCTGCTTGCTTCATGAACCGTGGCCACCTCATCACTGTTTGAGAATGATAAATGCCTCCCATTTATACCCATATGCATGTTCTGGTAATACAGTAAACAAAGAAGTCTTTCAGTATTAAGTGAAAGTATTCACAAGAGGCCAAGTCTGTGGTCCTTATGCAGACAAAGCTCTTGTCGGCTTGAGTCAGGATTTTGCTTTGAATGGTTTCTAGACCAAACTCATAATGTGTATTTAAACCTTCTCAGGGGAGGAAAATAGCTAGCATGAAACAAATCAGAAGTGAGATTTTTATTTTTTTCTTTTCCTTTAGAATGAAAGAGAATAAATGCAGTATCACTACGGATGAGATCATATGAGAAAGGCCCTTGCAACAGAAGTGAGGTGACTTTAGATGTTCCTAAAATGGCTTTTATTGAGGTCAGTTAAAAAGTTTAGGTTTCACTGTTCATCTGCTTGGTGACTTAGAGAAGGGGCATTGCTTTTATTTGCTCAACAAATTATTTATGAACGCAATGGGTGCTATTCCCTATGATTATCCTTAAGATAAAAGTTTAGTGAAAGGTCTCACTTTAATTGGCCCTTGGTTTTGAAGGTTAAGTTTCAAATCAAGGGTATTATTTATTAAAGATCTTTTCCAACCTGAATGATTCTGTGACACTCTAATTAATTCAGTTACTGTGTTCTCCAGGCCATTGCGCTGCAGACATATAGAAATGAAAAATAATATATTGTTTTAAAAAACAACCACATGAAACTCCCAGCCTATATGAGGAAAGCGTATTTTGATAATACAGATTTTAAGAATAATTATTTTCATCTCACCTCCTCCATCACACAAGTAGACATTATTCCCTGAGATGAAATGATCTCTTTCTCTCCTCCTAATGGCAGGTTCATAGCTGCTTGGAAGTGTTTATGTATCTGTACTCTCCTTTGGCAATATAATCTGCCTTTCATTCCTGTAAGCTTTGTCTTTAACCATTCTATGTTTATCTTTAGGCATTTTGTACAGAGGAAAAATCAGCCATTCAAGAGGACATGGAATAAAATCAGATAAATTTAAAAATAAAAGCTTAGGCCACGTAAGACAAGGTACTTCCAAAGATGATATTGAAAAAAGTTATTTCTTATCTCTAGGCTTTGGAGTACTTTATTCTTTTTTAATTATTTATTTTTTAATGAATTTGCTGTTTAATTGCCAAGTAGCTAATTGTAAGTGTTGAGTGGTGGGTTATGGTGCTGAAATAAGTCCCAGCTCACTGATGTTTTGTAATTCTGCTCCTCCCAGGAGCTTGTTGGCAGCAGTGAAGGTCCTTTGAGTGCCTGAATTTGCTTGGATGTATGTACGTGTTCATAATGGTGGCAGAGCACGATAATTTTATTGAAATACTGTATTTAATAAAATCACCAGTCTTTCAGCTCTCTCCTTTCCTACCCAGAAGAGATCATGCCTGAGGTGTGCACTGTCATAACAGCTCCAAGTTTTTTTTCCAGCTGACAGTGTGGGGCTACCGTACGTGCAGAACGTGGAACAGGTTAGAATCTGTAATTTAAACAAACTGAAAAAAAAACAAATTATTTTTGAAATACCAACTGGTAAGCTTCCAATAACCCAGTTTTTTAGGATGACATTCCTGGGTTTGTATGCTCAAGCACAGACTGTTCATTTACTTTCTCAGCCACCCAGATATTTATGCACATGCACATGTCTTGTCACTTCTGAGAAGGGAGTTCAATCTTGGATGGAACAGTGTTTTTGAGCAGAAAATTGTTTGGTGAGGGATTTTCCAATCAGCTCTAATCTTATATGTCTGAGTAGCTTTGAAGTCTTGCTGGTTTTGGAAAAGAAATACATGTCCTGCTTCAGATATTGAATCCTACTGAAACCATCTCTGTCCAAAGAGGAATGGGAGCCACGTTCATTCAGGGATAACTTCCCTGTTCTTAAAGGGATCACAGTTTCAAATTGGCATCATCGGTACCGTTAGTGAAAGTAACGTTGATTTTTAAATTTTAAATTAAATACTAGTGCCAACAAAGTTTGATGTAAGAGTTTTATCTCCTGGGAAAGAAAAATTCGCACCTCTCTGTTTCTGTTTCTATCCTAGGAGTACCAGGATTAAGATTGTAAAACTGCTATATATCTTTTTTTAAAATATATATATATGTACACACATATACATTAACATATACATATCATGTACACACATATATATATATATTACACATATTATATATATATAAGTCAGGTCCTTTCCAAGAATACATGCTAAAAGTGCTAGACAGCCATATGGTGACACTGATTTTTAGAAGTTTTATCATTTTGATGTTTTCAAGCTCAGGCAATTAGATTATTCACTAATAAACACTCTTAATTTTGCAGGAGTCATGATATGGAAAAAAACCATAATAAATTTATATGTTTTGCACTCCTTCAACTTCCTGTACTACCAACTAGTGTAAATGATGCATAAAGGTTAGGGTGTGAGATGGTGGTTTTATCCTTACATTTCTAGAGGACATCTGTAGTTATTTCCTTACTTTAACCTGTTTAGTCGTTGTTTTATTGCACTTTTAAGTGGTGGGACTGCTAACCAGGAGGCACTGTGGGTGCTAAAAATGTGCGTGGATTCAAAAAGTAACCGTATAAAAATTAGGGGAGAAAAAAAATCAGTCAACAGTTATTAAATGCGAGGGCACCTTCTCTGGCTCAGGAAATCCCTATCCCACAAATAGCTGGAGTTTAGGAAGATATTCTGAGGGAGCATGAAAACATTTGTCGTCTTGTTACGCTCTTGTCAGGCAGAGGCAGTTAGAGAGGTGGCCTCCAGTGGCGATAGAAGTGTCTGTGGATGTCTGGTCTTATTTTACAGAATACTTGCTGTAGTAGTTCTTACCTTTGCAGAGGTATTGGCTATGAAATTTTACCCTTAAGGAGCAAAACAACTTTGTGGCAAAGTGACATTCAGAATAAGTGGATGTAAATGCAAAATGTATGCAAATGAGTGGAGAGAGAAAGGAATAGCCCGGGAGGTCTTGAGGTTCAGTCCCATTTTTGTCTGTCTAAAATGAACTGATACTTTACACCGTCTTCCGTGCCATGTTTTTATGCTATCACTTAGTGGTGCCCAATATATGAATATTAAAAAGGTAATATTGAACCAACTCAGGTTCATGATACGAGTTTTATGGAGGTAGTTACTCTTCCGTAAGAGTAACACATAAGTAGTCATTTACTCCAGTGGGATCTAACCAAGGTTTGAATTGATACTTCCAACCCAGTAGATCTGAACTTCAAAAACTAGAAAGCAAGAAACAGCCCCAGGGTTTCCCCTCTATCCCCCTTTTTGTTTTGTTTTTTTTTTTTAATGAGAGGAGGTGGTGGTATTTTGCGTGAGACTTAATTTTGATGGAACTGAAACATGCTTCTGTTGTACAGTTGTATTTGATAAATAACTTTTATGCTAACATAGCACCAGAAGGCAGGAAGAAGGATATCAAATTTACCTTTATCAAACCTGTCAATATCTAGAAGTAAGATTATTTCCTTTTCCCTGGAACTGTTGCAGAGAAGTCTGAGGACAGCGAGAGAAACATCTATGAAGAGCCCAGATATTACTTTCATAGGTACAGGGGTGGTAATACTTCATATTATTTTTCGTTATTTTTATTGTGTAAAATTAGTCTTATTCCTTCATTCCCCTCCCTAAAAAAAAAAAGTTAAAAAGAAAAGAAATGGATTTTCCAGATGATTAAAGCATTCAACAAGCTTGAATATCAGACCTAGACTTACAGAGCTCAGAACTGGCATAGCATTTTTTTGCCTTTTGTGCCCTTTCTGAAACAGCATAATTTATCAAGGCGCTATTTTCTAATAATTTCTGTGAAACGTAATTTGCTTTGTTCTTGCCTCTCAAGTGACAGATCGCTGAAGTTGAACCTGTGATCAGGCGCCTCTTTGACAGACAGTTTCATATTTCGGTGAGCGTTTCCCTGGTCTGGTTGACTTGATTTATAATAGCTGAGGTTAGTGCGGAATTAAAAATTAATTAATTCCAATGAATTCGTGACCAAGCAGAGCTGTGGAAGTGGTGATGGGTCCCTCCTGTGTGTCCCCCTCCGTCGAGATGATCTTTAGGGTGCAGAAGAGCTGCACTGACATCTGAACATGGGCAGAGGGTCAGGGAACTGCCTGCCCCACTCCAGGGGAAGAAAGCTTGTTAATAGGACAGTGATGAGGCAAGGCTTTGCTGTTAGTGTTTGGTATCTGCTCTTGGCCTCTGGTGCGCAGATTTCTTGAAACACTTCTCTACTGGAGGGACTTTGTCACTGTTCTGAACGCTTAGGAGCAATATGTTAGATTACGGGCTGATCTGGGGGGCGGAAACGCTTGGAAAAAAAGAAAAACAACTGGATTTTTGAAAGGAATGATTTGGTCCTCGCTGCGCCTTGTGTGTGGCACTTCAGAAGCCTTCTCAGGATAGATACGTTTTTGTAGGTCGGGTAAGTGTTTTACACAAGCTGTAGCAGAAATGTGGATGCTTTGGGGTGCTCACTTCTGTCCTGTGCAAGCTGCAACCTCCTTCATGGGAGACAAAAGCAGTCCAGTCAACAGTTAGAAGGACCCTTAAATGCTCAGGGAGCTGAAGTATTTGTAGAGGAAGTTGACATGGCTGAATCCATCATGTTAAAAAAAAAAAAAAAAATCACTTTCATAGCAATTTTTGTGTTGTAGACAGACTATTTTCTGGAAACTGTTGCTGTCAGATGGGAACATGAAAGACATGATACACTAGTTCTTTGGTTTTGCTGGAAGAGAAGAGGAAATTGGTAGAAAGACACACCGCAGCACATTACTTACCTCGTTTTTTTTTTTTTTCTGCAACGCATTTGTGTTGTGTTACAGGGCCAGATGAGACCCTGAAAACAGCAAGATACAAAGTGTTTCCACCTCCACTGAAGCAGTAGGTTAAAAAGGCCAAAAGGTGTTACGGTAGCCCGACATCCCCTTCTTCCCCACTCCTGTTCATCATTCTGTCGCTCCTCTGGTGGCTTGGATTCTGGCATTCTGATGATGTGCAGCATTAGATTTCAACAGTCCCGCTCCGTTCAAGAAAAAAAACACCAAGGGGAAATGGTTGTATTTTTCAGATACAAAGAACTTTGAATGAAGTAAATAGCCGAGTTAAGCCGTGTGATTTCATGGAATATTTTTTAAATTCTCAATTTAAAAAGGAGAAGAAAAGCCCCGATTTTTTTTTTTTTTTAATATTTTAATTTAGGTGTTCGTCTGTCTGAGGAAGTTTGAATTAATGTGAGACTAATTGACCAACTGAAAAGGTATAACTTGATTTGAAACAGACCTGTTGTTGTAGCATTTGACCAGATATTGTTTGTTTATTTAAGAATCTGGGTAGAGCAAGAAAAGCAGAGGAATACTCTCACATAGGAACCCTTTATTGCCAAAATATGATCTTTTGTGTGTGCGTGTGTGAGTGTACATATGTAAATGTTTATATGTATGCACATATAAAAATTTCCCTGAAACTGCTGTGAGATTTCCCTTCTGTTGAAATAAGGTAAGTCAGTTGGAGCAAAACTGTGAACAAAGATGTTTTACCTTTTCCACGGCTGTTGCACATAAACCTTGCATTTTTAAATGTCTGTGGGAAGTAGTTTCTGTTATGTTGCACCATAAATGCTGATTCAACTATAATTAGGCATGTCAGATATAAACCTGTACATTTGAAATTTCACTTGAGCTGAATGTTCAGTCAGCAGAAATTACTCAAACGAGGTCTTGATATGTGAGGTGGGGGGTAGCTAAAAATAAAGGTGAATGGATTTCTCTGTGGGCGTATTCGTGCCTGACACAAAACTGTTTAGTGCTAAGTTCGTTTAAATATTGCATTTAAATTTATCCAAGTGGAATTGATGTATCCTCAGCTATCAGTTTAGTGGGGAGTGTATACACAGGGACGTCCATAAAGGCCTCGTATGGTTTTATCCCAGTGAGTTTCTGTCACTCTGTTTAATGGAGTGACTTACAAACGTGGAGATAAGTTTGTACTGGAAAAGTCATCCTGTGTTATTGTTTAAATGTAAATGCACATGTCTTTGATCTGCTTTGAGATATATAAATAATATGTATGTCTGATAGAGTAATATTTTTTCTGTTAATGGTGATGAGTTATAATTTTGTAAATATTTATTTTTACACTCAGTGTGCTTTTAACAGATACCTTATAAACACAGGGAGACAGAGAAGTTGCTTCCTTGATCATCTTGCATCCTAGAATTTTTTAATCATATATATATGATATATATAACAGAGAAATCATGGAACAACATGAATTAATGTTTTTCAGCATTGTTTTTGTGATTTTCAGATCCTGAGTATTATTTTTCCTTTGGAAAAGCAGATATCTGTATAGTGAATTTAAGCTTGGCAGTGGGCTCCCTTTTCTTAGGTGTAACTTTTGCAGATCATCTTAGAAATGGTCCAAGGACTACAGGTTGAAAATAAAATGCATAAAACACATAAACGTTTTTATTTCAGACCCTTCTTTCCAAAAGGTTGATAGCTGACACTTAGATTGTGATACCCTTAGATTTTGCCTGTATGTTTATCATACATTTCTGACTACACAAATTTACTATATTTTAAATACGGTGGTTACTGTTCCCAAATTGCTTAATATCTTGAACATCAATCCAATAAACTCCACAGTAGCACAAGCCCATCTTTAGCAGTTACTGGTAAATCACCAGAGTGAAGCTGAAGTCTAGTTTTTTGAAACCTAATGAATTTTATCTCTTCTTATTTTTAAAGAGGGTTATATATTTCTATGTGAGAACAATGATTTCTCTATGTGTGGTCACTAGTGAAATGTTCAGTCCGTATTAACTCTAGGGCATGGACAACTTTATCTCTTATTCCGCTTCAAGAACGCTCTGAACATAAAGTGAGTATATTTAAGGTGAGCCTGGCCATAATATTTGGGATAGATCTGGTTTAAGGAAACGTGGGAAGCTTTAGGGTGTTTTTTCATCTTCCCTCAATACTGTTCCCAGGTGTCATTCCGTCATTCCCAGCCATAATGAAAGATTTATGCCTTGACAAGTGTGGAGGTGAAGCAGTGGTTAAAGCAGTGCTGCAAGTGATACTCCTGATCCCAACAGGAGTTGCTGGCATGCTTGCATTTTTGGAAGATTTTTGCAAAGTTTCCCCTTGTGAATAACCATAAATTATTTTAGTGAGACTTTTCTGTGTCACCTCTCCTGGCCTAGAGATTCTCGAGGTGCACGACAGAAGTTAATCCAGTGCATTTTTGCTCAGAGGATCTGAAAGGGTTTTGTTACATGGAAGAAAAGAGGATTTTCAGGCTTATGAAATAACAATTACTGTCACTTAATAGTTTTGAATACTTCTTATTCCCTTCTCCCACGATTTTTTTTTTTTTTAATAAAGGAATTAACAAACCCTATCCAAACAAAGGGAGGGGAAAAAAAACCCGAAACTTTTCAGGAGTCAGAGTAAGCCTTAGTTGCTATGATTGTGCTGTAACAGCAGTTAATCTCTTGAGAGCTGTAACATGGATTGAATTCATCAAAAAGAGAATGTGTGTCAGAAACAACCCTCTGTGGAATGGGGAGGGCTCAGGTCCTGGTTTCATGGTGTATTAAAAACTAAAGGCCAGTTTCAGGTCTCACATATAAAAGAAAAGAGGGGAGGCTTTTGGGAGATTACTGAGTCAAGCAGCGATGTTATAAATAAGCACTTGCCTTGATTGGCAGAGCTCAGGCTGCACCTCCAAATATTTGGGGGTTTGAATGACCTTCAAAAACCTTTACTGATAGCAGGGAGATTGTCAGAAGGAAAAAGCCCCATAAAGAGCAAATCATAGAAGTTTGGTCTGTCTGTTGAGGGGATCAGGGTATTGTAGGTAGCTTTAGGAAATAGTTACATATTCAGCTGTTTCTTTCCAGTAGCACTTAAAAACCAGTGGCTATCAGCCTACGCTACATCTCAGTTGTTTCAAAGGCAAGACTATCCCCAAAGAGTGCCTTCACGTAGGGGATGTATCTTCTTTGGTTCTGACAGCTGCGTGGGGACTTTCATCCAATGATTACATTAACACACACACAAAAAAAAGGAAATCTAGCATGGTTTGGCATCCCAAATCACAGACTTTCAGGGCTTGAAGATTTTCCAATTCTAAAGTGAAAAATTTGCAAGTTTGGAGGGCTGGGTGTTGATATTTTGAGCATATAATTAGAAAATACTGATGAATATCACAGGAGCTTATGGGTTCCCCCTCCCATCCTGCAAACAGGATGACAGTGGCTGTGTTATCACTGCAAGCAACCAAACCCTCCAGATGTGCTTTCCTATTCTGTACGTTTACACCCTAATGTATAGCAGCTTGCAGGTTTAGGACGAGGCAACTTTAGAGCTGGATTTTAAAGTTCTTTCAGGGATTTGAGTGGCAGAAGCCTGTGAAGGAATGTTCAGATTCACTGAGGGTATCTTTGAAATATCAGAGTATTTTGTGTACCTGACTGGCAGTAAGATTTTTATTTTTCTTAACCTGCTCCTGGCCTGTATGCAAAACTGAATACATAATGTTTTTCTTAGTACAAAATAAAAATAAGATCAGGAGATAGATCAGTCACTGTGTATATGTTCTTCTATCAGGTTTTATTGGGAAATATTTTGTCCACCCCTAATTTGCTGTTAGCTGTTTCTCCTTTGGGGACATGAAGCTCACAGCAGAAGAGACGGTTTATAAAAAGTAGACAAGTTCACCAATTCGTGAATGGAGCTGCTCATTTCGGGAGATGTGGCATCCTGAGAGGAATGTCAGGAACAGGCCTTTTCCTAACATTGCAGGACCTGGTCCGTTAACCTACTGTCTGTCAGCCTACTGCTCTTGTTTCTCCCATTTTGTATTATGATTTGTTTCATACAGATTTTATCTTGTGGGGCTTAAAGGAAGAGTCCATACGTGAAGGAAATTTTTTGTTTACTATTGAAAAGAGAAGGAAATGTGCCTTCTTGAGAGCGTGTTCTGGCTGCTTGCACAGTCCCCTCAGATTGATACACTATGGGAAGCTTCTCCAACATCTGTGCAAGTTGGACAGATCCTTTTGTTCAGAGGTTATTTACTTCTCATTTCCTCAGAAAATGAACCGCAAGATGAAACGTGAGAGAGGATGAGAAGGATATGAAATATTTTAACTCTCTCATGTAATTCAGTGAACCTGCTTGTTTTCATGCTGTCTGAGAGGTAGATTTAGGAGATTGGTGGGGGGAAAAGATGAAAAGGGAGCAGACACAGGTGAGACAAAAATACTGTGGCTTTTGTATTCCTGACTGATACACATATGGGGTGGGGGGAGAACTGTGTGTGAAGCAGCAAAAAAAGCATAAGAAAGCTTGTATACTTTTTGCATTATGGAGTGTGAATAGTAAGTGCAAAAATGAAGGAGCTGAAGTATGATGATTACTGACCTTGTAATTTGTCAAACTCCCCATCTGTAACATTGCTGCACTGCTTCACTGCCTCATGGATATTATATTTTGTTCAGATACTGAGATCTTCCTACTCAACCTTTAAAGTCCTTCAAGAGGAGCTGACCTTTAAAAAATATTTAAAACAAAATGCCAAATTGGGAGTTTTGTTAAGTGAAACTCTTTTCCGTACATCCTTTTCCTCAGATATTATTAGAGACATTTTATGCTCTCTTGCTATTACAACACAGCTTGCTGGTTGAAGTTGAGGAGAAAGGGGGGGAATCCAAACCAATCCAGACCCCAAGACTGCTCTTTTTCTGTGGTAAATAAATTGTAAATGAAACTGAGTAAAACATGTAGCAGCCAATTAGTCGAAATCAAACTGGATCAGTGGGAAAAAGTAACCTTACCCTCCAAAAGTCAGATTCTGAAAGTTACAGCAAATGTTTCAAGGCCTCCAGGAGTAATTTAAGGAGCTGGTGAGCAACACTGCTGTTTGCTTTGTAAATGAATTCAGTTGGCTGTGTGCTGGTGTGGGAGCTTGAGTTCTGCCTAGGCAGTTTGCTGTATATTCACTGAAGGCGTGTAATTAATTATCTGCGGTTGTTTTATGCAGTGGATAAATCAGATGTTACCAGGTCAGCAAGCAGGAAAGAAATATGTTGTAGGAAACAATCACATGCTGGACAAACGGGAAAGGAGGGAGGCGAAGCACAGCAATGTCCTGGATGACCCAGGTCTTTTCCATCTCCAGCTTCTGTGGATCTGTGAAATAGGCTCACTGGGGCCTTGGGATAGTCTCATTTGAAAAAAAAAAAAAAAAAACCCAAAGCAAAGTCAGCAAATACTCCATGAGAAACCACACTGCAATTCCCGATGGAAATCATAGAGGGGGATGATAAAAGAGGAAATAAGTGCCAGGAACTGCAGGGCTAAGGCCTTGGTGTGTCAGGCACAGGGAGGAGGGGATCAGTGAGACAGTGTTGGTTAAATTCAGAACGCTTTTCAAAGGTTTCCGTGATGAATAATGGGAAAATACACTGCACCTGTAGTGTGGTGTCACAGCCTGAAGGTCTGCTTTGTGACTGGCATTTGTGATCAGCAAGCACATCCTGCTCTGTTTGGCTCTACCTGTTTTTATGGGCTCTGCTTCATCTTTTAGCAGCTTTGGTGAAACTTGCCTTGCTGTTACCTTGGACCTCGTATAGGGCCCATGTACCTTTTCAAACTTCTTAGATCTGACCTGTGCTGCGGGTTTCTGACTGCAGAGTGGTCTAAAATAGGTCACCCTGGGAAAGCAAAGCAGGTGCTGTGCTGGGGTGCTGTCCTTTCTGCCCCCTCAGCCTGTCCTGTCTGCTGTCTGTGTCCTTGCTCTGGGACACGGAGCCCCAACCATCCTCCTCGTTCCATCCCTCCGGGGGACTCATGGATGCAGGGAGAAAGAGGCATCCTGCCTGCTATCGGGGCCTTGGGGCTGCCTGTTGGGCTGTGGCACCCGTGGGTAAGGGAGGAGGGACTCTCCCCTGTTCACCAGGGCACTGTGCTTCGCCTCAAGTTCAAACCACAGAGGCTTTCTGGACACTGGCTGTTTTCTTTTTACAAATAAACTGAATCGCCCAAAGCCTCATCAGTCAGGAATGTGAAAAATCAAAGTGTTCAGGTATCACTGCTTGTACACATTGATTCGGCTGCTCTGTCGAGCTTCTCGGCCTCAGTGGTTTGCAGAAGCATTGGTATGAATGCAGGGCATAATTCTGATGTGAAGTCACTGATTACACCAGTTGCAAGATATTTTATAAACCTGTTCCAAATCCTTGAATAAAACCAGAAATGAGGTTGGAGGAAGCTCTCATTACATCAGAGATTATGTGGTCTGCGTTTTGACAGAAGCATTTCACACCCCCTTATTTCTCACAGCTTCTGGGGGCTGAGTCCAGATCCTCCAAATATCAGCTTTCCTCTTTCTTAAAACAGGTGAGGAATGTTCTTCAAAGGGATTTATTTGTTTTACTGTGCTAATAATGTTCTGAAGAAGCATTGTCAAGATTTTAGTTTGGTTATATGCATTTAAGCAGTAGAGATTGTTTGGACATTTCAGTATTTTCTTATATGAAATAAAGCTGTGAATTTCACTCACAAACAGGCCAGAATGCTTGTGGTATTAACTATTTAACTTTCGATTGTTTCATAGTCATTCTAATAATTAAAACAAATCAAAAAAAGCATAGCAAAAACTTCTAATGATAAATGTGGAAATGTTTAAGCTAAAGATGAAATAAGACCACCTTGTTCTGTCTTTCTCTTTAAGTGTTGATTGTTCCCTGCAGTACTTTTTTGGGGGTTTTTTGGTTTGTTTGTTTGGGGGTTTTTTTGTGCTTGCCTTGATCCTACCTTCAATAGATCCAAAGTGGTTGATTCCATAAGTTATTCAGTGTTCTAAGAGGTGTCAGTCTCACATACGTATTTCTTTCTCCTGGAACTCATTAAATCTTTTTCCTCTAGTTTCAACCCCTTTGCTTCCACTTGATACAACCTTTTTGGTTTCCCTTCATTTCCTTGGTATCTGATAATCTTCAGATAGATTAGATCTGTGCTGAGCCTTTCCCACTCTAATGAAGCCGAGTGGGAGGAAAGTCTGAGGTTGTAAAACTTTTACAGGACATGGATCATAGCTCTTTTTTCACAGTAGCGTTTGCATGTGTTGCAAGTAGTGCATTTGCTGGCTCTCTCATTCCTCATCTTCCTTGGTACTTATCTTCTTTTGTTTTAGGTTTCAGGGCCTGGGTTGGTGTGATATTATGGAAGACCAGAGGAAGGCCACAGAAATTAGATACTGATTACTCTAAGAAAGTTGTTTGAGTGTGATACAGCTGGGTCAGAGTTACGGGATACTGAATCAAACACATTTGCTTTGTACTCTAGACAAGCCCTCATTCTCTAATTAGAGCTGCCACTAATTGCCTGATTATCCACTGTAACTGTGGCTAAGGAGCATTCTGCTCTCATCTATCCGTACGAAGCTGTTCGGAGGATTCGGGGAAGAAATGGTTTTAATAAACTCTTAGTAAGGGTGGTTCTCCTGTAATGCTGGTGTACCTTTGTTGCTGTTCACGTTGTTTCCTCCCCAATTTCTTATCCAGCCAATGTGTTTCCGTGTTCTGGGCCCTTTCTGATATATTGTTGAAGCATCCTTTAGCGTTGTATCCCAGTGACCATCGCTTGTCAGGCTGAGTGTATTTACCCACTGACTGTATTCCTAGTTTTTCCAGTGAGTGCAGCGTGTTCATGCATAATTCATGCACCTGAGGTTGGAATGAGGCAGCTTTGAGGCAGGAATTGGTTCCTCCTGCTTTTCTCTGCATCCAGAGCCTCGCGAAGTGCCAACTTTTCTGCCAGCAGAATCTCTGTATTGCTGGAAAGAAAACACTTGAACACCTTCCCACAGCTGGTATTAACTAGGCTGAGTCAGAGAAGACCCTGCCAAACCCAGCTCACTCTCACTCCAAGCATGGCACGGAATTATGCATTTTTGCTTGTGCTGGAGTGCTAATAGCCAAGCTGCTGTTGTTTCAGAAGAAAAGTGTTTTATTGGCAAGGGTTTGAGGAACTCTACCAAATCCCCATCCCGTATTCTCCAGATGGTTTTGGTGACTTTTTTTTTGGCTTCACTATTCCATCCCTCCGAAGGAGATAATGTTCCCTATTGTGGTGAGCACATTGCAGTAACAATTTGGTTTCTGTTTGCGATTCCCAAGTAGCATGATGGGCTCACACAAGTGTAGAAAATGGAAGGAGCTCTGTCAGACCTTCTCAATGAGAGTGCTGTGTCTTGCATCAGAACTTTTGCTGGTCACTCTTGCAGCTGTTCTCTTCCTGGTTAGTAGAATGTCTGTCTGCTGCTCCTTTTTCCTTTCTTTTCCCTGTACAAATATTGAGATGTTAAGCACTAAGTTAATAATGACTGAGATAAGGGGAAAGCTGTGCCCTAACCCTCCTAACCCTGGGTCTTGAATTCAAGAGAGGAAACCTATTTTTAATGTTTTATCGGGTGACCCCTTTAATTTTAACAAGTAATGTTCCTCTGAGACATACCTTCTAACATGATGTTTTCCGAAAGGATCAATAAAGCTTATGAATAAGCTGTGGATATCTCTGTGTAGGAACTTACGGATGTTTTCTTTGTTCATATAGACACATTTTCCATTTTCTGTTACTGAAAATATGTGTTAGGAGCAGTAGGGGAGGGGGAGTATGAAATAAATAAGGATCCTTTTTTGGGAACATGATGTTCCAAAGTAAAAATTTTGCAATCATTGATACTAAATAATGAAAACTTTGGCTCCATCCAAGGTTTTTGGAAAACCTTTTTTTTTTGGAGTGAGAAGAAAAAAACGTTTCCTATAATAAACAAGTGCATTGCAGGGGGTTTTTTTTGTCAGTTTTCTCAACAGTTTTCAAAGAGCAGTCCTTGACATTGCTGAGTAAATGCTGAGTGAATTAGGAATATGACAATTGTTCTATAAAGCCTTAGCCTTTGCACAGGGATGTTTGTATGCAACTACAAAATCTGCTGGTTGAAGTCCTATCAGGGCTTCCCGAGGTCTAATAGGATACTTTCACTGCTAAAACTCAGGCTGTTGTAAATGGGTTATAATCTTACATGTAGTCACATGGAAATTCCCTGGAGAACCATCGGATTTGAGGATGAAATGTCTCTCTTTCTTTCTTTCTTGTATTCCTCTTTGTTTTGGGTATTGTTTATAATGAGTTATAGATAACTTTTTTATTTAAGGGGCTGGAGAGGCATGGCAAGACAACAGACTCTGTTTCATGCCTAATTTAGGGAGGATTAAATGTAATACTGGAAATTTGTTCTTGTACCTCTCTTACAGCACTGAGCTGTATTTTGGCAGCTACTCTTGACTAATAGACTCTCTAGTTGTTTTAAGCAAAATCAATTTGAATCACTTGAAAGGAAAAAGTTTTGTGCTATTCTCACAGGTTTTCTATTCTTGCTTTTGCAGCTCACGTTTCAATTGTTTAATAGTGCTGGGAGTTGCCTCCCATAAATTTCTTTAGTAATCCAGCAAATTCCAAATCACTCCTGCAATTTGGCCACCTTTGTCTAAATTCCAAACGAGGGACAATAGCGTTTTGTGATGGTAATGCTGACACAACCCGACCTGTAGCAATGCAAATACCCTGCTTTTTGAAAGGCTCTTTAATAAGTTTCAACGGAGCCTTCACTTTGAGCAGAGCCACGTGCCGTGCTGAGACTTCACATCCAGCCTTCATGGATTATTGATCATTTTACCTGCCACAAGCTCGTATTTATGGGGAGGGCAAAAGGTGACTGAATGGAAGAGATTTTTTAAAATGCCTGTGAGAACAGTAACATTTGTTTATTTTTATATGTTATATTTATATGTTTATAGATACGCACAATTTTTATTTAACCCATTAATAGATTAAATAAAAGACAAATTTATATATTATATAAATAAAAGTAGCATTTTAACCCATTTACAACGGCGTGAGTTTTAGCAGTGGAAGTAGCCTCAGTAAGCCCTGTTGGGACTTAAACCAGCAGATTTTTTAGTTACATGCAAGCATCCCTGTGCAAATTATAGAACAATTGTCATATTCCTAATTCACTCAGCATTAATTTAGCAATGTCAAGAATTGCTCTGTGAAAACTGTTGAGAAAACTGACAAAAAAACCCCCCTGCAATTCACTTGTTTATTATAGTAAACATTTTTTTCTTCTCACTCCAAAAAAAAAAAAGGTTTTCCCAAAACCTTGGATGGAGCCAAAGTTTTCATTGTTTAGTATCAACGATTGCACAACTTTCACTTTGGGACATCACATTCCTAATGTTTTATACCATGTGTCTGATTAAAGTCTCAATAATAACACATGCAAAGGTAACTTGTGCTCCTCTATTTTTGATACAGTGGTTTCACAGGGGCATATAAATTAAAAAATTAGGAGCTGAAAGAAGCAGTGAACAGCAGAGAGAGCTAATTTAAGTACTTAGATGTTGCCTTAAAAAAGCCTTATAAAATAAGTTTGATTAAGTAAGAGAGTGAATTTTACTGAGCTTTCTGCATTCGGTAGGAAGATTTATGAGAACAGGCTGAATGGTGCTCTCAGGAAGCCAAAGTTCCCACAGAATGCAGGAAATCATGTATTTTTTTCTGTAACACTAAAGAGAACATTCTGCATTAAAAGGCATATCTGTGAGTCACTGATGTTTTGAGAGAGTGCAGCTGGGATACTAATCCAGCCCCCTGTAATTTTACTCCCAGTTATAAAAAGAAAGTAAC
>VZRE01014102.1:916-30888 GCA_013396775.1 Cephalopterus ornatus
AAAAAAAGAAACAACCAGATAAAAGAAAGAAATTTAAAAAAAAAAGGAATCTGCTATAAATTTAAATTTCACAATGAGATTCTTTCAGCACTTATTCAAGAACATGGATCCCAAGCTTTTGCTACAATTACCAGTAAAACAGCACAAATAGTCACCTTGTTACACTAGAAAGCTGTAGTAAGGAAGTTATCACTGCTTATTTAGCATGGTATGCTGTATAATCATGATAATAGATATAGCCAAAAGCATAAATCAGGCCGTGGTAATTCTAGGGGATGATTTTCAATATTAAGATAAAATAGAAACATTTACACTAAATTAAATATTGGCTTATTTGGAAAAAACAGCAGGAATTAACTTATAACAAGTATTATTACCAAAGGCAAATGATCTGCCCTTAACATGTGCATAAATTAATTTGATACAGATGTAAAAATTTTATGTGACATATAATATTTGTAGATCCACTAATGCGCCTTCATTCCGCTCAAGCACACACTGGTTATTTGGATAGAATACGCCCTTCTTCCTGGCTATGCACCATATATAACTCTGTAACAACCCATGGCTCTGGTGCAGTGTGGGAGATACATTTTGCTTTGAGAATTCAGTGTCGAAGTCAATAAGAATAACATGTACTTGAGAATGTTCAGGAAAGTTGGACAGAGTGGAAAACATTTTGTCTCAAAAAATTATATAAGCATTAAAGCAAAGCATAACTTTCCCCAACTTCAGAATGCAAGAGATAGTGGATGCCCTCTTCATAATATCTATGATTTCTGGTGAAAATATGTAATATTCCAAAATTAGCAGAAGTGTTTTTAAGGGTAGCTTTGTACTTTAAGGAAAGTTATTGTGAGAAGATTTGTTGCTTTTAAATTTTTTCTGTGGCTAAAGAAGGTGGTAAAAAGAACAACCAATCAAGTTTTGTCAGAATTTCAAGACGTAAATTTGTCTCTTCTTAAAGGATTGCCTGATGGTGTTTTTCTTGTGTTACTTTGCACTGTGTGAATTGTCAGAAGCACGTCATGAAATCGCACATGCCATTTTTAAATACTTAAATCTTTGTTCTACTGTGTAGCCTTGTGCAATTACAGTTTCAACTTTTCAAATATCAAAATGAACTATCTTAATTGAAAGAGTGTCTTTGGGCATTGGGGCAAAACAATATGTCTTCCTTCTCCATCCTGTTTCAGTCCCTGCTGCTTTCATTGTTAGAAACTTTTGAAGAAGACCGGTAGGGCTGTGCTAAATCTGTGTAAAGATTTACTTGCTTTAGTTTAGCTGACAAATCACCAGAAATGCTGTGCAGCATACAAGTTATAGGTTGATGAAGAAAACTGTACAACAGTATTTAAATAATCAAATCATATAATTTAGAATATGCTGAAGAATGTTAAACTAATCTAATCAAACTCCACAGGAACTTGATGTAATTTAGGGAAAAATTGAAGTATGTGAATGTTTCATTATGCAGTGACACAAGTTTTATCCTGGTATCAGCAATGCTTTCCATCAAAATATTACGCTGCATCTGTCATTTGTGGAACTTATGGCTATCATAAAATTGCAGGTCCACAAAATACCAAAGAAGTTTTATAAATCAGCCTTAAAATATAACTTAAAATCAGCTGTATCAAATGAGGCTGATTAAAGTAACAGGAGAGATTAGGAAGAAGCTAACTGGAATGAAGCTTCTGACTTCCCAGACACCTTGAGAACTGTTTCAGGAAATTATACGTGCCCATGTACTCTCTTTCATTATTGTATTCCAGGCTTAGGTGCAAAGTAATTGTTTGAATAAATAAGGTAAGAATGTTTGAACTGTAACTTGAAATAAAGAGGATTTAGCCAGCGTAGATGTGTGACTGAATACATTTATGTGTCCTTGTCTCCTTCAAATTAGTTATGTATAGGCTGCCTATGCTCAATATTCCTAGAAATAGTTTGTTTTGAAGCTTTTTTCCGCATGATTTTTTATATCATGCCCTGTTCATGCATAGCATGATTGATGTTGAGACCCCAGAAGAGTTCAATACTGTGGGATGGAGTATTAGAATAGCATTCAGTCTTTTAAAAATCTTTGGGGAAATTATAAATCTAAATCTAAATCTATATCTAATCCTTACATCTAAATGTTTTTCAACCACAGGTCTCCTAAAACATGAGGGTGGTTCTCCTAGTGCCATCCATTTTTGAAGAAACAGAAGCCACCATTTATATTCTATGAATATAACATGACTCCACAGACATTAAGTTTCATAACTTGATTATCAGAAGATTTGAATAATACTGGATTGTACCATAATTTACTTTTCCTTCTTCCTGCTTCATTGAATTCAATTTAAAATGTCCTAAGAATACAGACTCTCGAAGAAAAATCAGGTTGCTGGAGAGTCACAGTATTCTTGATGTGATGATGTTCATGGACTGGAACTTATGTTGTGACTCTTGGAGGAATTCAGTTGCAAATAGATTTTTTTCCAGCTGAATAGGTATTCACACATAAAAGTTAGAGCTCTAACCTGCTTTATAAATGACTAAAATATTCTGAGGCTGAAAATAAGTCAGAAAAAAAAAGATAGCTATCTTTGTTGATACCAACAGATATTTTTAGAAAATATATTTTTTAAACCACTTAGGAGTTCAGTCAAAACAATAACTCATTTTCTGCAGATTTTTTCTAGACAGTGTATACCTTTACTACGTAGTTAATTCTAGCTGTTATTTATCTACTGTCCCTTTCTATATGAACAAAGAAGCTCTGAGCAGGATTTAAAAGGGCATTACCAAGATTAAGATCTAAACTGGGACATAGGCTCCATTAAAACTCAGGATGGTCCACCAGTGGTGAAGATGTAAGTGAAGTAACAAGTGTTCTGAATATTATCCTGTTCCTTTTTCATTATTGACCGTGAAGAACAGACATAATCTCCCACATAAAATTGAGGAAGAGTAAGAATACCCACACCTGCTGTACTTCCCCAGACACAGAAAGAAACAGGATCTCACACAGCCTAGGAAATACTTGTACTGAGTTTATGGTAGTGATTGTGACAGTCTAACACAGACCAAGTATCAGTGTGGTGATACTGTTAAAGCTGGAAACACTGGGAAACAAAAATGCAAAGAAACTTTTCTCCATCTTTGCACTTTTTGGATTTTAGCAGCTTTTTCCAATCCTCAAAGGAGCAGTGCTCCAACACAGTATTTTAGTATACTTAGGAGAAGTGAAGAGCAAGTACTGTGATAGCAGTTAGTAACTGTGCAGCTTTTTTCTAGGTGTCTATCAGACTTATGTAAGGATAGATATCAGTTATGAGCATGGAAAAGAACATACAAATCAAATGACAACATGTTAGTATGATACAGAACTGATGCTACCTGAGTTAAGGCTACAGCCTACTCCATGCCTAGGAAGAATTGAATAAGTCTAGAAGCAGGGGCAGGCTCATACCAAATGAGCAGGCAATATTATCTTTCCTCTGCATGGAACTAGAATTCATACCTCTTTCTGTGTCAGCATTACAATCTGCA
Organism: Cephalopterus ornatus; assembly: GCA_013396775.1. NCBI lineage: Eukaryota > Metazoa > Chordata > Aves > Passeriformes > Cotingidae > Cephalopterus > Cephalopterus ornatus. Next base: position 4,454 of record VZRE01014102.1, read on the forward strand.
CCCGGCATGCGCTGTGTGAAGCACAGTGCAGCAAAACTGCTTCTGCTCAATGCTTCTCTACTACAGAAAATATGTCTGAACATATACAAGTGACCCCTGCACCTGTGCTCTATCCCACACTGGGTTCGGTGCTGAATTTCAGTGTCAGAATTCAGAAATGTGCTTGTGTGTGATTACTTGCACTGTTACACATCCATGCACTTGGAAAGATGAAACATGAATTTCAAAACAAATGTAAAGACCGTGATATAAGGAGGATATTTAAATGTGAATGTAACAATTATTCTCAATTTCAAATACTTCAAGAGATTAAATAATAGTTCTGAACTGCAGAAGATAGAAAATGGAAAAACATGTTCCATATGTCCTATAAAATGGTCACTAACTTTCTAAAATGGGTGGTATCTGATTAACATAATTTGTTGACAAAAGTAAACATAATTTATTGATTGAGATAATATTTTCCTCTCTTTTATGTCTTTATTTCTCTCATAACATAATTTTTTCATTTGTTCCAGTAGCTAACATGACAACATAAAAGTAATTTGTGTTGAGTTTGTTTTTTTTTTTTTTTTTAAAGTTATTTAGCTAAACCTTGTCAATTCTTTAGGAAGAGAAATAAATGTGAAAAAGAAAGAGATAAAATAAAATAGAAGGCACTTGCCTTTATGGATTCATTCATAAAGGTGAAATATCTAACATGGAAGGAAGACATTTTTAATTATATCCTGTTATTTAGATAGGCAAGCTTTTGCCCTGCTGTCAGAAAGTGACTGCACAGGGACACTATGACTTATTCTTTTTCAAATGGAAGACTCTTGAACTCTGGACTGTGGGCTGCAGCATAAAATCTATTCTAAGAAGGGCAACTGTTCTGATCCCAGTAAATATAGCTTTAAAAAAACAAAGGGTTGAAAGCCCAGATGACTCAGGAGATTAGTGATAGACTGTAGAGCCTTTTCACTTCTAAGTCATTAGTTCAAGTGCAGCCATGGCTGGCAGGGTTTGAATCACTGCTCTTTGATGGCAGTTAGAAAGAGTGTATGAAGAAAATTCTGTAGTTTTTGTTCCTGTTTTGTTTCAGAAGGCATCTCTTTTACAAAACCCCTATTATTAAACATCCGATAGAAGCCTAGTAAACTAAATGGTTTCTCTGTTTGAAACCCTGGCTGTATGTTGGGAAACAAGCTTTTTTACTTTATTATGAGATTTTTTCACCCTGAATCCCCATGTCAAAGCCAGTAGAATCTGCATACAGAGTAGACAAATGTCAGCAAATCTCTTTGCTCTGGTTTGCTGACTGTAAAATGTAGACAATGCTTCTGCTGTCTCCATTATTCGACTTTTTTGTTCATTTACATCCTAAACTCACCAAGACACAAAATGCTTTTCCTCATGCTATACATGAATTAGAGCAGGGAATGTTTACTCATGAATAGTATTTATGGCAGGGGGATTCTTAGTTACCATAGTTGCATTCCCCTGAAATGCAAAAAATAATCCTGAAAAAGCATAGAGTAGATTTGAAATCCAACTACTTAAGTCACATTCTTAGTAAATGTGTGAATTAAGTTTCTCATCTAGCTTCTTTGTATATAAAATTTGTGTCCTGTTTGTACTTTAATGTTCAGATAAAGGGTAAAGGTTCTATTTATTCAGTGTCCTGGTTTTTCTTAGCTCTATTGTGTCAGTGCATATTTTACTCACATGTCTCTATGTGCTTTCCACTAATATTTACCTAGCAAAGCCTAAGTGAAAATTTTATAATTTTGTCCCTGTCTGGAAAGCTTAAAGGTATTACCTGCTCTTTCTCTTTCTTAAATAAATTGAATAAATATAATGTATGTCATAGTTTTCTTGACTACAGATTGCTAAAAGTGTAGGTACATTAAAACAAAACCATCCCTACGACCCTAAAAAGCCTTTCTAATGTTATCTGGTGATGTAGCTGCAGAAAAACAAACGATCAAACAAACAAAACTAACCAGCAAAAGGTATGGTGCATGAACTTGACAACGAATATTAGTTTTATGTAAAACTGAGGGATGGATAAATGTCTCTGTGGTAGGTAAGAGTAACTGTCACACTCCCTTGAAGATAACTGTAACACGCCACTTATGAATTGCCCTAGAACAAATAGCAGCCATCACTGAAAGCACAGGTACATTTCACTTTCTACAATAAAAGTGTGTGGGGATGATAAGATTTTGCTAGGGTTTGTGTTTTGATTTGCTGGGATTTTTTTGTTTGCTTTCAGGATTTCTTTTAGGTGTTGGAGGGTGTGATTACTTTTCTGTTTTTTTTCTTTTTTTCAGTAAAGTGATGAATATGTGCATGAGAAACATGGAAAAGAAGTATGGAAGCATCACTGAAAAAATTACAAAGAGACAGAAAGCCGAGCACCTTCTGAACAGGAACTGAGATTATGACTCGGGAAAGTTCAGAGTTAGGGAGCTTTTCTGGAAAAGTTTTGAATAAATGTGGAGCTTTAAACAAGGGAACCTATTTGTCATTTGACTTGTCAACATTTAGGCAGTTGAAGCTTTTTATGTTGTCCCATAATCTTTTAACAATTCTTATTCATGAAATGGACAAATTATGGGGGAAGGCCTTCAATTTCTTAGTGTGAGGAGAATGTATATTTGATTATAATTTTAAAGGAAAACATTGGCTCCCAAGATTCAAAACAGGCCGTGCTTAATTGCTGTGTCAAGTATGACTTTGAAGCACAGGTTGATGAAGACAGAGGAAAACTTTTACAAGAATTTTTGACTTAAAAATGTTCTTTATGAATGTGGCTACTGAATGGTTGAATTTTACCATGCTGAAGGAGGTATGAGATAAACTATTCTCTGTGCAGTTGCTAAGGCTTTCTGTTTCTTCTTCATAATGACATCACACAAAAAAAGATAAATTATTTTTTATTTTGTTATATATAGTAAAATGAAATCCAGCTTTCTTTATTTTCTTCTCATTTCAGTCATATACTTTTCAAACTATTTAAAGAGAAGGGGAGTTGGAGTTGATAAAATCCGTCTTAATAAAGAGCAAAAGCTACACTGACACAGGTATCTTTGAAAAGAAAAAATAAAAGTTAAAAAAAAAAAAAAAACAAACAACTAAAAAGTCAACTTGTTTTATTTGAGCAGAACAACAATGAATGACTTTATGGTTGAGCCCAGCAGTTCTTTTGGTCTTTCTATGTCACTCTATATGGACATATTCTGGATCTCTTTGGAACATTTTGTATTAAAGAAGTAATTCTGAACATTCTCTAGTACAGCTGCTTTCACCCAGTCAGAAGGATATTACAGTGTATACTTTCCAAATGAGTACAGTTAACAACAAGGAAGTTTGGCCAAAGGGAATGATTCATGGAGATTGAAGATTGCCAGAGACTGGAGACAAAAGTTGGTGAGAGCTAAAAATGCATCACAGAAAGAATAGATAGAGGAAACTAGTATGAAAGGGTACAGTTAGGTTTGACATATGATTCAGAACAGATGTGAGACAAGATCTGTAGTTTCTCAGCAATTTCTTTATCATACTTCTGAAAATTTATTCCTGGATCTGAGGATTTGCTGACCCTTTGCTGCTCACTAGAATAAAAATAACAATCCAGAGCTTTTGCACAGCTCTTGTTATATGAGTCTAGCACAAAAAAACCCCAGCTGTCTAGACGATCTCACAAATAGGCTGACTCAGATCTACCAGATCTGCTCCTATACCCTCATTTACACAGGCCAGTGACATCCAGCTAACACATTTGCAAGGTTAATAGGTGGGTATCCAGTTAAAAAACCAGAAGTTATGAAAGACAGGAACAGAAGTCTAGAAAAACATAAAAATAACATGAAGCACAGATATAACCATATGAAAATGTAATCATATACGGTAAGGTGAATTTAGTGCTCTTTGACCAGAACTGTAAATATTTTATTGTTTACTGTTTCTAACAAGGGACTGTATTACTTGTAAACTGCACGGTTTAGTAGGCACTAAATCAGTTTAGTACGAAGCAAACTCTGGTTATAAATGGCATAGAGCTACTAATGAGGTAGGTAAAGTGAGTGAATATACTTCTTTGAATACTTCTTTGCTTGAATAGCAGAGGTAATCCAGGGTATACGTACAAATTGGGGAGTGAGAGACTGGGAAGTAGCCCTGCAGAAAAAGATGAGGGGTCCTGGTCAGTGGAAGCTGAACATAAAACAGCAGTGCCCTGGCAGCCAGGAGGGCCAATCGTGTCCTGGGGGGCATCAGGCAAAGCATCACCAGCTGGGTGAGGGAGGGGATTGTCCCACTCTGCTCTCTGCTGCTCTTGCCCCATCACAAGTATTGCATGCAGGTGTGAGCTCATCAGTATAAGGACATCAAACTATCAGAGTATGTCCAGCAGGGGGCAATCAAAGTGTCGAAAGGCCTTCAGGCCAAAGCATAAGAGAGTAGTCACTTGGTTTGTTTGCCTTAGGGAAAAGGTTGAGGGTTGCCCTCATAGCAGTCTACAGATTCCTCATGTGGGGCAATGGAGGAGCAGTTGCTGATCTCTTCTCTTTGGTGACCAGCAACAGGACATGAGGAAACAGAATGAAGCTTCAACATGGTAAGTTCATGTTGAACAACAGAAAAATATCATCACAAAAGGGTGGTTGGTCACTGGGACAGGCTTCCCAGGGAAGTGATCACAGCACCAAGCCTGTCAGAGTCCAAGGAGTGTCTAGATGCGGTTCTTAGTCATATGGTTTAGCTTTATATAGTCCTACAAGGAGCAGGAATTGGGCTTGATGATCCTTATGGTTCCCTTCCAATTAGAGAAATTCTGTGATTCCATGATTTTATATTGGGTGGACTCAAAGTTCCCATTGTCTATTCTTTATTTGTTCTGTTAATATTGTGGTAGTGTGTGGATAGAACTTTACTCCCCTGCCTGAAAAAAACTCACATTATCTTCATAATAGACTGGCAGGAGTATGTTCAGTGATAAAGCTCTAAGTTACTGTATTTACCTGACGACTGCAGGGTTCCTCCAGGCAACAATGCATAAGCAGCACAGAATAAAATTCAGATGACATCAACAGAACCCCATGTGCACCAGCAAAAAACTGTTCTCTGCTGTCCTATTTCTGTCAAGCATTGCTGAGCTAATGGGAAGTCATTCACTTGATCTATTTGCTTTTCCCGGTGATTGATTTAAATTCTCCAGACTTTTGTAGAGGTATAAAACACATCTCATCAGTCCAGCCAGGCACCTTCTGTAATTTAAGTTTGATATTTTTGAGACTGTGTTTACTATGATCTAAATCACTGGAATAATTCTATGTGCTCAGCGCTGTAAGGTTACCCACAACAGCACACATAACCTTTGCATCTTTTGTTTCACAATAAATATACATTCTGCATGTGAATTGAATAGGGTCATTTAATAGGGCGCCTTAGTAACAATGTGGCCTCATTTTGCTCTTCTGTATGTTGATTTTGCTCACAATTCAATAACTGTTACTCTAGATTTACATCATCATAAGAAAAAAGCATTTAACCAATTGAAAACTACTACAGTTATAAATATTTTGCAAAATGTCTGCACAAGATTTATGAACATCCCTGCTTCCATGCAGTCCGAATAATCTATAGTAATACTGCTTTTACAGACCCAGATAGTAAATCCTTAGTTTCCATTAGTAGGCACTCAGTCATGCATTCATGAGTATTCCTGTGATTAACAACTCACCAATGGAATAGTGAGATCAATATTCTCAGCCTTTCCTCAAAACACATGTAATAGAGACAGTTAAAATTTCTATAATGAAGCAGATGCTACCAGCAAGATGCTTTGAATGTCTCAGTGCTTCGAAATAACCCATACAGGAAAAAAAACCCCAAACAAAACAAAACAAGGACTACTAACAGTTTTGCTTTCTTCAGGATTGCTTGGTCTTAAAAATGAGGGAGGAAAGCAGCATGCAGAGGTAAAACTGTATTTACAGGAGAGAAAAAAAATCCTTAAAGCAGAAGGATCATCTTTTCTGGTACACTATCTGAAATCTGTGCTCTTAGCATTTGAACATATGTGCATCCTTATTTCATATACCCAAATAAAAAAATGCTGCATGTAAGTGTAGAAATATTATTTGCCATGACACTGCCTGCTTATTGCCATGGTAAGTGGCATTCCTGTCTTTCTTTCAGTTCACACTGTTGAGTGGTTCCCTGTTTCATCACACTGCTGTATTTGAAAGGCATATTGTCAACATCAATCCTGCTTCTATTTAAAAAAGAATGGGTGGGGAGCGGGTTAGAGAGAGAAAGCACAGGAAGAAGCATTTGACTATGCAGGTTTTCTCTCTCTTTGTCTGACTTCTCTGTTTAGGCTGCTGTGTTTTCTAGGGCAATGATTGCGTCTTCCTTGTGCTTGTATATTCCCAGAACAATTTAATTTCCAACTTGGCTGGAGATTGTAAGCTCTGCCATGATTTGTGTAGCACAAATTAAAAATAAAATACTATCTCAGTATACAAAAAAGGCAAGTTTTTCATTTGGCACTGCTCTTTTGCTTCCTTGTTGTAATTTCTTCTAACAGTGACCAAGAAAGGGCATCCTATCAGTGCTGTTTAGCAGTATGAAATAACATAATGGCAACTAGAGGAAATACTTTTGTCTTCACTTCTAAGATCTTTCCATCTGATGTTTAAAATAAAAGTATATTTTTGTCATTCCTAGTTCATAATTTATTCAAGGAGATTTTTTGTTGCTTGCACAAGAACTATCTTAATATGTGTCAATCTAAATATCAAGTTAGCATTGTGTGCAATTAATCTTGTTTCACTTACTCTGAAGAAGCTGGAACTTTTATTTCAGTAGCATAAAAAATGAGATGCACATACATCATGGATGTAATCTAGGAATACGTGATTGTTTGTAGATTTAAAGCAACATTAATTATATGAAGCTCAGCTATAACAGGAATGATTGCAGATACCTTAATAGTAACTGGACAATAATAAAAACGTGTATTCATAAAGTCAAGAGAGACAGACTTGTGTTAACTCATGGGATGACAGACTTTACCTAAGTTTAAGCAATTTGTATTATAATTATTTAACTTGATTCCTCTCCCAAAAATCTCCAGATATTTATACAAGCAATTTTAACGGATTTTTTTACTTCAGGGAGAGTGAGAATTGGATAAAATTTATAGTAGTAAAAAGCTGCTTTGTCTTGTGTTTTCTTTTGTTTACAGGCCAATAGAGGAGTACATTTGTAACATAATGCTGGGAGTAATTAGCTTACGTTAAAGTATTGATTTTACATTAAGCAAGATAAATGTAAAATATTGACAATGGAATGTACTTCTTACTAAGATCGTCACTTTCTGGGATGAAAAGACACTGTTTTCCAGACAATCTTCTCTGTAGCTTCAATATGTAAATTACTTACAACATGCAGAACTGCTTAGTCAGGTGTGAGGAGCTTTCAGCACCCTGGTGCTAAATAAAGGTCCAGGTCAAAATGCTTGTTTGGATTAAATATACTAAGGGCCCAAGTTAATGTATGAATCACTTCAAAGCATACTTTCTCATTTTTACAGAAAATCAATCATGTGAAAAGCGTGTAGGCATTTTCATGAGGTACAACACAAACTTCCACTAGATCTTACGAACTTGTTGACACTGGGTGATCACACCTAGAGCTTTTTTTCTTGTCTTCTTTCTAATACTCTTTGGAGATGCAGAAAACTGAGATGCTGCTGATCTAATAAAGTAGGTTAACCAAATTCCTCTAGTTTGAAGCTAATTTTTGTTCTTATGGCAAAGTGGATCTACACCCAGGAATGAGAAAGAAAGGCATTCATCCTATAATTTTTGGCATATGGTTTTCCATGGGAGCACCTACACATTTTGGTAAGCAGGATTCATGTTACTAGTCTCCTGGAAATACATACTCTTTGTTTCTCAACTAGTCTTTTAGAGAAGACTAGAGTTCACTGTATGAGTAACAAATAATCAGCCTTAGCAATGGAGTTAAATCCTCATTTCTGTGTGAGAGTGCTATTGGTACTGGTTCTGTAGGGCAGGTTGTCCGCTCAGAGAAGAAGGTAAAATTATATATACTTAGGAATCTTAGGGGCAATAGGTAGTTTCAAGTGCAGGTGGGAACCTCAACAGATACAGATTTTCAGTACATTTCCTTGTATTTTTTTCATAAAAACAGGCATTCCAAAAGCACAGAAATGGCTTTCCTTGAAGATACGCATAATTAGGACAAATATAAGAACAGGATAATCTTTTAAACAGAAAAAAAAGGAAGATTTGCTGTCTGACATAAATGAAAATAAAAAGGAGATCATAAAAATTTGCCCTTGCCAAATTTGTCTGAGCTTGGTCTTTCCCTCTAGTTATGCTTTCCAGTTCAACAACTCCTAGTATCTTCATGGGCTGAATCAAAGTCCTTAGGAAAATCTTATTCTTCTGTCATCTGGGGTGCATAGTGGGTTTCATCTTCTTTATTCATGCCTGAAGCTCCTTCCCAGTTTCCCTTCCTTCCCCTCTGCTTGCCTACCTGAAAAGACAGTCTTGGTTTCCTGGCAGAAATTTCTACCTAACTCAGTGAGCATTAGCTAATTTTAGGGCAAAAGAATCTCCTGTGTGCAAATACATCATGTAGTCTGTAAACAGTAAAATGCAAGCAAATGTCATATGCAGTTCTGTCACAGAAGTTGCAAGAATTCATTTGGTGTTTTTGTACCAATGCTGGCACCTAGGCAGGAGCCCAGCTTCCCTATCTGCGCAGCAAACAGAAGCACTACTGGAGGGAGACCTGGAAGACAAAGAAATATTTTTTTTTTTGTTGTGTGTGTCATCTGGCTCCTGGTGCTCTTTGTATTGAGTCTGGTGGAAGGCATCAGATACATAGAGGCCTGTGAAGGTTCACCTTTAGTTGAATTTAGGTACCTTTCTGTTAGTCTTCTGAGGAACATAAAAACTACCAGAGGATTTAAATATATTTATAAAATCACTTATATAAATGAAATTGTTGTCAGAAAAATGGTTCCATTAGCAAGTAGCAGCAGAGGAGCTGCAGCCGAAACTTCAGTTGATATTTGTCATGCCAAGTAAGCAAAATCATGGCCCTCTTTAGGAGACTTCTTTAGACTCTGCCCCCTCAAAAAAATACAGCAGCATTGTGCCTTAGATATGGTGAGAAAGCACAAACACTTTTTCCACGCAGTTCAGCTCATGCCATCTGTCTCCCTTGAAAAGACATATTCTGACAAAGAGGATGACTTTTAGACCACAGGGAGTGTAGAGAATATAATTGTCCTAGATCTTATTTAAAAATTAGATTGGGTCTGTTTGAACCTACACCCACATCCTCTTTTACAGAAGCAGGTGCAAATATGTTGTCATTAGCAAAAAATAATGTTAATAATTAAAAAAATTACTTCTCTTTTTGTTTCATTGTGTTCCCACACTGATTTTACCTGTGAAATGAAAACAAAAAAGAGAAAAAGAAAGAAGAAAGAAATACCTCTATACAAAGCCAGAGATACTGTGATCTGAGAGCATACACTTTTATAGAGCATACCATATTTCCTGCTCATTCTCTTTCTCCTCCATTTCACCTCTGTGGTGCATTGTGTTCAAACGCAGCTATTCTGAAGCTAAAATAACCATTAAAGACTTATCATTCTGGGCTAGACTGTGAATGCTTCACAAAGCATTTTTCAAAAATGAACTTATTTTATCCTTGAGAGATACAACAGTACGGGTGAAGAATTGTGAGACTGAAGTCAGTGAAAAAGCTAAGATTATAACAAAATAATCTAATTTAAAATATTAGATTCTGCTATTTGCATATTAGCTTTTTTCCCGCTCTGAACTGTACCAAACCCACATATCCTGTAATTATGAACTGAAATAAAAATGTCATATTTAACAAGTATTAAATTCACTGTTAAACTAAACCAAGTATTTTCTGGCTGATACCTGAAGACCTGCCTTTATAGAAATAAAGAAATAAATCTGAAATAAAAAAGAAGTGCAGCATTGATTACAAAGTAAAAGAAAAAATGGATGCACATACACATACGAATTTAGCAAATACGAATAGTCTCTAAAGGTATAATTAGTGGAGAAGGAGACAGGAGTTTTTCACTAGGCAAGAAATAGGCCAATTCAGCTGAGGTTTCCAACTGTACTGACAGCTGGCTGAATCTTTATATACGTTAGATGTATAGGTACTAGTGATTTATTGGTCTTTCTTTCTCCAGCACCTTTTGTATGACAGTGCAGGAGAAGAAACTTATTAATGACCCCCAAACTAGATTATTTGCTTGTGTATTTCTTTTGTTTGTTTACTAGTTTGTGGCTTTGCGGGTTTGCATGAGGTAAGGTAGACCCTAAGTATTTGTAAGATATTCTATTTGTGAAATTAGTGTAATTCTAAATTAACTAATTCTCAATGAAAAGCAAAAGGAAACACTATTAGTTCTCTTCAAATACAGTGAAAGCATGAGTGTCACAAAGAAAATTGACATGACCCAATGATTTATGTCAGGTCAAAAATGAATTAAAGACATTCTTCACCTGCAAATATACTATTTTTATTTAACAAATAATCACATAATATCAAAATATCAGAAAATATTAAATGTCAGGTACACTTAGCAATTGAATTGAATTTTACCTATACCTTCAAATAAGTGCTTTTCAATATACTGTCGTAATACTTTATCTCACACAATAGCTGTGATTTGCATTTCTTCATTTCAGTATCTATTCTGTGTTTGTGCATTGTTTTCAAATACTGTTGTTCTGTTGCTCACTTACAGTGTGTAAAGAATTGGATGTTCTTCAATCCTGTTTGTCATTGTGCTTATTTTAAAAGTAACTGATAACTTGATCTGCACGTATTCAAGAACCCTAGCCATGGGTTTGGTGAAAGTGATGGTCTATTTTTAACTAGCTTTTCAAAGTCACAGATTAAAACCCTTTATTCAGCTTAATCTGGCACCTGTATTTTGTCTATTCAAAGCATTCTAAAGAGTAATATTCAGTGAAAGAAAAATCTTGTGTGAGATTGTCTGCTAGATTCCAGCACTGCCTCCATATGGAAGTGTCTGCAGTGGCGAGGCAAGTGTTCCACTGTAATCCAGGGTTAAGCAGTCTAAATCATAAAGACAGCCTGATAAGCATGTAGCAAGTGAGAAAAACAGTAAAAAGGGCAGGAAGGACTGTCGTTATGATCTGTTGAACAGACCATAGCTGGTCATAATGGAAATTTAGGCCTTTGGTCCCAGGCCCAAAACAAGGACTTTCCTTCGGGGTAGGGGGCACAATCTCAAAAATCTCTGTCTTGTCTTTTCCTCATCTGCATGCTGGGTACAGAAGTTTGCCAGACAAATGAGTCTGTGCAACCCACTCTGACTGACCAATTACTTTTTTTACATAGGCTCAAAAGGAAGTTCAACACTTGCTTCAGGTGGACTAAATAGCCACCACCTTTCCTCTCCTTGTATCCCATTATTTCAGTCATGAAAATAAATTTACTAATTTAATCATACCATTTCTTGGCTGTTACTGATTGTCATTCACTACACAATTATTTCTTCATTATTTCTATCAAGAAATATGCTTCAGATTCCATCGTGAACCAGCTTTTCAGGGTTTGGCCCAAAAGAAGGTTAAGAAATAAATAAAAAGACATCCTTGTGATCTCATCTGCTATAACAGTTTTCTGCCATTTCACTCAACTTCCCACACAGACCTCAGTGCTGCCCTAAATATACTAAGTCATTCTTGGGTTAGTATCTTCTCTTCTCACAGCTAAATAGCCCCTATTGCTGACTCCGTTCTTGTTCTATTTTCTCTTTGATGTTCTCAGTCAGCCTGGCTATGACTTCCTGGATTTTTAAATTTATATATTGCATAAATTATTTTTTCTCTAGGATTTTTAATATTTTCTCTCTCACATAGATTTTGCCACCCATTTCTGTTTTTAACAAGTAGCACTATCTTCGACTTCTTACCGCGACTGTTTATTATCGCAATGTGTAATCACCAAACACACAGTAAAACACACTTTTTGCCTTTATTATTTACTATGAATTTTGAACATAATTTTCACTCCTTAAAAGTCATTCTATGGATTGAAACACGCAAATACACACTGTGATTGTATAATACGTTTCCCTGAAGACTCATCATTCTTTATATACTTTGATTGACTGTGGGTCAGTAGGCTATATTAGATTTTTCCTAGGAAGGACTCTGGCATAAGACTTCTTTGGTAGGTAATTGATTTAAGTATCAAACACCGAATTTTATCAGCAATTACAGTGGTGACACCCATTATTTTTCTGGCTGTAACAACCTGGTGTGCAATTTTGCATGCCATATCATACTCACCCACTGTAACTGGAAGTGACAACTTGTCTTGTCTCAAAGAGAGTGTTTTGTCTCCCAACAAGGTGAAAAATAACAGTAAAAAAAATCAGGCAACAAACCACAAATGGTTTGTATTTTCTCAGTTAAGTAGACCAAAGAGGGGTAGTACACACTTATTAACTGTAGCACTCACACTAATTGAAAAACTTCTGCATTTAAATAAGATCAATGCTTATAATCCACAATGCTAAAAGTATGGAGTGGTTTCCTCTCTACATAAACTGTAATCAGTTTTAATCCTCTCAAATATATGAGAAATTATTGTATTCAGAAGGAAAAAAAAAACAAGCACAAACAAAATAAATATGAATTAGAGAACATAAATGGCAACTACATGAAACATAAGTAAGAGCTTGAAAATAAAATGTTGAAACATGAATTTCTGTAACACCTCAGTAGGTACAAGAATAAGGTGAAAGACACCCTATTTTCCTGTATTATGCAAATAACATATTTTTAATCATATTTCAGTTTAAAGAATCCAAAGTCCACTACAAATGTACACAGAAATCAGTTACTAAAGCAAAGCACTTTCTGGCAAGAAGATTGAGAAGAACTGCTTATTTGAAAAAAAAAATCAAAAGCTTTATTTCATCTTATGGTAGTAGGTAAAGTGGATTCTTTTGACAGTGAGGAAAATTCAGTTAAGCTGACTTTAGAAATTCACCAATGTACAAAATTTTACAGACCTTTTTGGCTTCTAATGTTGTGACTTCTATTTATAAATCAAGTTTGTTTGCTCACCTACTGATATATAGGGTTGTAAAGTGCATTAGGGCTATCAGAAATTAATACTGTGCCTGCCTCAAGGTTTAATTGATAACATTCGGAATTCAGACTTCCAGCCTGTACTGCTAAGTATTCTTCGGTAAGGGGCAACCTCACCAGTGCCAAGGACAGGGGGATGATACTGCCCTAATTCTGCTGGCCACACTATTTCTGTTACAAACCAGAATGCCATTGGCCTTCTTGGCCACCTCAGAACTCTGTTGGTTCATGTTTGGACACTGTCAACCAGCACCCCCAAGTCCTTTTCTGGTGGGCAGCTTTCCAGATACTCTTCCCCCAGCCTGTAGTTCTGCATGAGGTTGTTGGGACCAAAGTGCAGGACCTAGCACTAGGTCTTGTTGAACATCATACCATTGGCCTTGGCCCATCAATCCAGCCTGTCCACATCACTCTGTAGAACCTTTAGGTGTTTAGTCATATTTGTGTTTAATGTACCTAATGAAGAAGTCTGGTCTTGTTAATAGAAATGTGGCTTCTCTACATAAAGGTTGAAGGTGGGTCCCAAGAGGATGTGCCAGACTCTTTACGGTGGTGGCCAGTGACAGGACAAGGAACAATGACCATAAACTAAACCACAACTTTTACCCCAGAATGAGGAAGAGCTTTTTTGCATTAAGGATGGCAAAGCACTGGAACAGGCTGCCTGGGATGTCATGGAGTCTCCCTCTCTGAACATTTTAAGAAACCACCTGGACATTCTTGTGTGATCTGCTCTAGGTGACCCTACCTTGGTGGGGGGGCTGGAGTAGATTGTCTCCAGAGGTCCCTTACGACCTTAACAATTCTGTGTTTCTGTGACTCTGTGAAAATTACAACTTTATCATAAACAGCACATTAAACCTAGTGCTAGAAGATGGCAGAATCAGATGGAACCACTCCACATCTAGCACTGTGCACCACAAGCTACTTTTCTTGGAGTATCTTTTTGGGTAATTAGAGCAAGGCAACTCTGCTTAATGACTGTTTAATGTGTTTGGAAGGCCTGAGATACTTGTGAGAGCATTTCTTGTAAATTATGTACATTTAGTTGATTTACAGTGCTACAGTGCTGAGAGGTCGATAATCCTTTTCTCCATGTTGCAGTACACTACAGTCTAGGATGATGTCCATTTTTAATAGTTGCCAGAGATTTGTAAAAGAATGCATTGTGTGGCTGTCCATGTGTGTTTGTGTGTGTGAGTGTCTGTGCACATGGTAACTTCTCAGGTATACAGGTGCTAGGTAAAAAGTGCAGTAATATAATCTATATACACTAATATAATCTAATATAATAGAAAAGTTAGATACATAGAACTCAAAGTTTTCATAGCAGCACACACCAAGTGGTAAGTTTCAGAAGCAAATACCCTATTTTTTGTGAATCTGAGAACCCACACTTCCAAAAAACAATCCCAAAGAAATTCACCAAACTGATTTTTTTTAACGTGATCAGACGACTATCATCTCATTAAATGACTCCTTTTCTATAGATTTTTTGCTTTATATATGAGAGAAAGCTAGAACAAGCTTTTAGACAGTTTAGCTAGTGTTATGAATCTAGCTGACAGCTGAGGAGCACACAGAAGCATAAAGCAAGTACTTAGACACCACAGACGATGTGAAGGTTAGTGATATTTCTGTTGTAGATAAAAAATATATGTCCTCTAAAATATTCCTTAAGACTTTTAGCATTAAACAAAGGGCAGATAAAAGGCACCATCAATGGCGTATAAGGGAATTGGTGGTGCTCCCATAATGTGTATTATTAGCTTCTGGAAACAGAACGCAAACAGAAAACACTTTTTGTTTCTTTTTTCAAAATTCTTTTGCTCCAGTTGACAGACAGAAAATAAAGAGGTCATTGAAATAATGCAATAGTGTTTTACTGTTCTTCTAGTTTTGGAAGGACAAGCTTTATTCAGATTCTACAGTGCTTTTTTCCTAGGGACTGACTGAAAGGAGATGAATGGTTGGGAGTTCAGTTTGTTTGTTTTCTTTTGGTCTTCCTTTTAGGCATCACAAGATCGTGGTTGCCTCTCCCGCCCAGGAAAACAAACAAACAAACAAAGCAAAAAAAAAACAAACTCCCAAAAAACCCAAAACAAGAACCAAAAACCAACCCACAAACTTGAGAATGAGATATTCCAGGGTAACTCAGTTTCAGGAGAGAATGGCACACTTTTTTCTTTCTTGAGACACTAGGTATTCGGAGTTGCTTTTAGCCATGCAAAGGGTATCTCAAATGTGAAACAAGCTACAGAAGGATGTGGAAGGATGTGGTAAAATCCTTATGCAGATTATCAAATCCCAAGAAGTAAATCCTACAATGCTTCAGGCTACAAATGAAATATACTACATAGCCTGTCTCCTCTATGGGCTGTAAGCAGCCCATGAAGATTTGAATATTATAAAATATGTAGTATGGCATAAAAAATATAATAATACAACTTTACAGTGATTGGGTTCAGAGAAAGAAGAGAATAACACAAAAAATTTTCTAATTTTGAAGCTTTTCTTAATTTTCAGAGGTTACTCTCTGTAGTCATCATCTCAGAGAAGATTCAATGGATGAGTAGGAGAGCATTAGCAATCTTTTCACTCTCCATCCCCCCTTATATTAACGTGTCATTTGGCAGGAATCTGCCTTCTGACAGCTCAAAACACCCTCCTCAACTGTTTTCTGTCTATTTTTCTCATTTTCTGACATACTGGCATTACTTTCAGCATTACTTAAAAATGAAAATTAACTTGGTATGCCTACGGTCTGTTTCTTATTTATACTATTATCTATATGCTCTTTTGGAAAAAGCTAAGGAACTTTAGAAGGGTAAAAATTTGTAAAAACAATGTAATTTTTTTTCCCTGATTATTGTATAAGTTTTGCACATATGGTTCACTGCCTGTCTTTTTTTCAGAGTCTTCTTAAACTGGAAGGACAGAAGAAATGAAAGACCGTAATTTACTGTTGCATACTTTAAACTCTTCAGGAGGCCGTCTTACACTGCATTGCACTGGGAAGTTTGATATGGCATACTGCTTCTGAACCTCAGCTAATCCATCACCTGGTGGCAGGCTGCACACAGTTAGCATTAAAAGAGAACTTCATCTGTCAGATTCAGATAAGAATCTATATCTATTTGTTCATTTTAAGAAACTTTAAAAACAGGTATAAACAACTACTACAAGACATCACTGTAAGGACCGATGTTATTTGTCAGTGTGCTACAGGGGATACCAATTCAGAGTGACCACATCATTAGACATTGTTGAACTATTCCAGCGCACACAACGGTACATCGAAATATGGTCTCAGCTGCTACACAAAGTGTAGCCATACCTGTACTGAGAACATCTTAATTCCATGCTAGTGCTACTGAGAGCCCTATAGAATTAATGATGCCAGATAGCTTGACTGTTGCTGTCAAGATTCATGAGAATTCTTAATATGAGAAATGAAGATCCTTTTTCTTTTTCATAAAAGAGAGTTAAATACTTAAATACACGATAAGAAAGCATTATTCATTACACTGATCTTCTAAATTGTTCACGTAGACAGTTCAAAAGAACTAAAAAGCTATGTGATACAATGCTTAGAGAGATCAAAGACCTTCTGCAGTGGTAACAGCTCCTATCTTTAGTGACCAAAGAGCATATTCACTAAATATGGTAAGTTTTGTAGTTTCTCCTCAGAAGTTCCCCAAACTGCTGAAAATAGAATGTAAATGGGTTTTGATATGAAATTCCATCTCTTTGGAGGTAAACCTCATAAGAACTCAGCCTCAAATTTACATTATCCCTGATTCATTCCTAAACTCCAAATCTGATTTGTTTTCTAAATCCTTTTCTTCATCCTTCCTGTGGTAGTGCAATAAAATATGAAGAAAATGCTCTGTATCAGAGCAGAAATCTCTGTATTTGGCAGGAATTTGCCTTCTCATAGTTCAAAACACCCTCCTCAAATATTTTCCATCTATTTTTCTCATTTTCTGACATATTTTCATTATTTTCAGGGTTCCTTACAAATGAAAAATTACTTGAGATGTCTATAGTTTGTTTCTTATTTATTCTATGATTGCTTTACTCTGGAAAAATTATTTGTATTGGAGCATTTTCATGCCTGCTTCCTTAGACATGCAGAAGATTATACCTGTGAATTTCTTCTTATTATATTTCATACAATATGATGGATGAAATGTCAAATCACTGTGAACCCATCTCAATTTAAATCTGAGAAATAACTTTGATACAAGATTGATCACTGTTCTCTTATTTTCTGGAAAATTCTGATCCTTTAAATATGCAAGTGTATCTTTATTTTGTTTTTATACCTGATCTAAATGCTTGATTTTAAATATTGTGAAGTTTAAATTTTTAAATATCATCTTAGTTACTGTATTCAACACTTTTTGACCTGTGGGCCAGGACTGATAAGGACTTCCTGTAACTCAATGTTTTCCATCCCTTTCAGTATGGCTGTATTTTCTCTGTGAACTAAAGGAAAAGTGTTTCTGAACACAGTGTTTAGACAATGGATTACTGACCACTACAGGTCAGAGCATGTATTTGGGCAGGACATTTGTTTTACAGTACTTCCTTCTTGATTGTGGGAGGTCTAGTAGTTGGAATTATCAGCTGGACTATCAGAAACCAAAACCATCTCACAAACTGATTTTATTGTGGAGGAACAGGCGCTTAGATTCTGCTGTTGACACAACAATCTGGTTTTGGTAGAAAAAGAAATTTGATAGGAGAGTTTTTAGGTAAAGAATGATTCCTCATTAAGATCATTCTGAAAAAGATAAAACACAAATCACTTTTGTTAAAGCTTTACAGATGCAAAGGTCTGAAGAGCGCATATAAATCAAAGCATTATTTTGCATATTTGAGAAATATGCCTAATACCATTTACATACTTTGCTCTTTTTTCATGTTTTTCTTTTTTTTTAATTAACACATTCTTTTCATGTTTTTCTCTGAGAATCTTTCCACAGCAGAATTATGAAATCTTTCATCTTCATGAGAACTTAGTCATTTTTTCAGAATACACTTTGAAAACATTTGCTAACATCATTTGTGTGGTCATTCTCTCCTTTATAGGTTAGGAAATAAGCAACTTTCTTAGATAAAACATCTATCTTAACATCTTTGCTAAGATGATGCTGGAATTGTAGTTGGTAACAGAAGGTCAGAGACAAGCATGTAATGTAACATTACATATAATAGCAAAAGTTATCCCAGAGAAGAAAAAAGTAATGTATTTAAAATTTTAATATCTATTATTCATGAAAATTGTGAAGTATATTGCTCAAATGGGGTGGGGGAGAATGTCACAAAGAGTAATTAATTTTGTAATTCCATTCATATGCAAGGATATTAGTTTAGATGGCTGTACTATACAGAGGAGACACTGACAGTGCAGAATAAGGTACAGAAAAAGTAGTGGCCTTCTTTCCTAAAAATAGTAGCATTGCAGTGTCAGACCATTACATAATAGATTTCATAGACTACTTATTTCTAGGAAATAATGGTGGAGGAAAATATTCAGGTCTACTCTGCACCCCAAAACTGAACTCTGCTTGCAAGTTGCTTACATGCTTTAGATACTACACTGTGTAACCATTGAACAATTCCTGGTGCTAATCTTGTTTGGCAGACCTTTTCTCTACTAAATGGTTGAGTTTGGATACCTTTTATTATGTGTTAAAACTCTGATGTCAGTGTGTACTCAGGGGTACACTAGTTTGGTTTGGTTTGGTTATGTTTGTTTTGTTTTAATGCTAGCAAGGTCTAATTTACTATTGGATTAAGACTTAGAAAACTTACAATTCATCATGCAGGAACTTAGTGACATGACCTGCTGGTCAGAAATTTACAAGACAGACGGAGAAGTTATGACCTCTTGATGACATAATGACATCTATTCCCTACCTTGCTGTGTTGCTGCCTTCCAGCTTTGCATTTTTCTGGACTTTTTACCTTTTCATGTCACTATTTTTCTCTTTAATTTTGGAGTCTGTTTACCACTGACTCAACAGTTCCAGTCTTTTATTTCTTCTTTCTTTTGATATTTCATGGTCTTAACTCTGACACTTGTCCAAAGCTCAACAAATTTTTTCTAAAGTAAATCTAAATGGAGGTGCCATGGCTGTGGTTTGTAAAACTGGCTTTTAGGCCCTGTCATCTGAACACTGGCCTCTAAGGAAAATAAAAAGTGAGAAATCAAACATATGAGTTGGCTGCAGTTGACTGGACTTTTCAAGGATTTATTCTAGTCAGAGCAAAGAAAATTTAACGATCCCTGCAGATCTTCATCTCTAGCCCTTAGATTTTCCTCTTTGTTCCCACCCTGCAATAATTTTCCGGATCACAATTCTGTCACCAAACCCTCCTGCTTCGTACCTAATCTGCTTCTTATAGTATTTCCAGGTAGTAACTGATGAAGTTGTTTTACTGATTGCTGAATTGCATGGTACCACTGCCTTGCTTTGGCTCATTGCACATATGAACGTGGAGGCTTATTTTCAGGAGAAGAGTCGGGTATTATATGTCACCAGTTTTACTGCTACAGACACACTTTTCTCTTTTCTTTGCAGTTAGCATCTTATGGCAAAGGCATCTCAGTATTAGGATATTTAAAAAAACTTTTAGGTCATTCTACTGCCAGCTTAGCTGGCCTTTACATTGCTTAAGATTTGGTCCCTAAACAGTGATAACGAGAATTTCAGCCTCTCTCCTCCTTCTGGTTTTAAATAATTCATATACATATTCTTTTTCCCCTTCCTTGAATTACATGCTGGCAATATGCCTAGTAGTTCTAAAGAGTCTGTATATTGATGTTCATAACAGGACACCATTGAGATCACAAACCAGAATGGATTGATTTTCATCAACAATTAATTTCAGAAAGAAGAAGATAGTCCCAACCAGCACTTTAAGCAGAGGTATAGAGTATTTTCTGCTGCTTATTTTGATGTTAACACCTAGGGAAGCATATAATTCTGCTTTTATAACCATTAATTATGTGATGAAAATTTTCAGACAAACTTATTTTTTCCCAAATATTTTCTTTGATTTGATTAAGCATCATTTTGTAGCAAATGTTCTAAAAAAAAAAATAAAAACGAAGCAGCAAAATCTATCCTCCCCCTCAAAAAAACCTCAACAAAACCAGCAGCAACAAAAAACCCAAACACACCAACCGAAAAACCTCAACAAAAAAATCACGGGCATAAAATAGTTGGTTTTTCTGAAAACAAATGTGTTGATTTATTTTTTTCTTCTTTTTAGCATGAGATGTGTTATGTGCTATTTCTAAATAAATGGTGCCATAACACAAGCATATGTTGTTCTATATCATGCACTGCAGGTGTTGCAGTACCAGCTTGCATAATGTGCCACCTGAAACTCAGAGAAGCAATTTTCTTTAAAATGCCAGATCGTGGAGGCCTAGCTCACGCTGATATGTACCTACTGACGCAAAAAGTTCCATTAAAGCTCCTCCTTTCAAATAAGTGCTAGCTTACATGAGTAAGTTTTATAGGTTATCTCCCAGCTTCCAGTGTATTTTGGCATTAAAAAAATTACATACTAACACATATATTTTTAGATCCTCTATCCATATAAAACTATGTAGAATATGGAAGGTATTGGCAAGTATCTAGGATTTAAAACATCACAATATTTATTAGATTAAATCTTATAAGTATTAAATCTAAAAGACCTCTGCTGTAAGTGTAGTCTTTTAGTTATGATAATATCGAATCTTATTGATTTATAGACCAGGCAATTGCTTAGGTAGATGGCAGGACAGAAGACTTACATATACTTACCATAAATCAAGGAGAGCAGAGTCTAAGGCAGATAGTAACAACATCTAATAGGGAAGGTAGGTAGGAAACTGATGGTAGTTTTCTGGCCCAGACATGTAATTTGAGTTTGTATTATAAAATACTATGCTTCTGCATTTATAGAATGTGGAATTCTGCTGTGCTGCCTGTGATAAACTGTTTTAATCTGTACTGAAATGATTCCTGGTTAGCTCTTCCCAAGTCTGCTGCTTTCAGAATTTGAGTTTCTCGTGATAGAGACCGCTGCAAATTTATTTGGTGTAACATGAATTTTCTGCCTATACAACAAAAAAGACATTCTAAAATTATTATTGTGTTACTAGGTTTTGCAAATCTTCTCACACCAATGCTGTAGACAATTGTGGAGGAAACTAGACCAGATTTAGACTGAATTAGTAAATTAGTCCTCAGCTGCCTAGATTTGAAAGCAGCCTTTTAAAGGAACCACAGTTCTGGAAGCTGTTATCAAAATTAGGGGAATTCACAATGTCAGCATGGAGGTATAATGGTTGTAACTTCAAATGAAGCAAACAAACATAGTTCCAACTGCTAAAGTTGTGGGTAGTGCAAATATTACAGAGGAAATGATGCAAAATTCTTCTAAACATCTCTCATTGTGTTTCTGATGGAAGAGTGCATGGCATATGATCATCACTAGGAGAACTTACTACAAATTTTCCAATGCAAGGCAGACCTAACATTTTATGCATTACCTTAAGTGCCATAGTATTGCTTCCTGGATGATAATTGCAGGGCTGGTGTACTCAGCTAGTTTTTGACAATGGTTGTACAAAGACACCATTTTTCATTGTCATATAAGGATTGAGCCACATTGTATAGGGTAAAATGTATGGAGCTTCTGATATTTCAGTAGGATTGCTCTTAAAATAATAATCTGTCTCAAATCTTCTCTCATGTGATTGTGTCCACATTTATTTACAAAAAACCTTATGCACATGCATACATTTTTATATATATAAAACACAATAGCATCTGTGTAGTATGTGCACTGTGTATGTATACTATATATGCATATTTGCACACATGCATGCATACATATATATACTGTTAAGGAAACTTCCCTGTCCGATCACCCAGGAGCCACTCTGGTGGTCACCCTCACACCACCCGAGCTGGAACTAAAGTCCCTTCACAGCTGCATCCCGCACACTCACACAGTCAGACAAGTTTCCTTACCAGCTCAACCCCAGGCTTCGCACAGCAGAGTCTCAGACATCAAGATCCTTAAAATAATTTCATCACGGTGCAATAGCTAAATAACAAAGTGGGAAGGAAAAAAAAAAAAAAAGACCAGCTTAAGATGGGTGCCCTGAAGAACAGAACCACTGGGCTTTTATACCCTTTTATACAGCCTAAGTGTAAGGAAGTCTGCTGGCTGGCCTACAGGCCCCTGGGCCCTTTGTTATGCAGAGGTTGGCAGTTCATGGCCTCTTGCCCTGGGCTCAGGCTTCTGCCCCCAAGAACTCATCCTGAAATTCACACTGCAGCTTGCACACCGAGCTACCTGCACTTCATGTATTCCTCAAAAGTACATACATATTTATAAATATACATATGCTTGCATATATGTTATATATAGAGGTTAAAGCGCTTAAGTGAATCTTGACTGCAAATTGTGTTGGACCACAAGAAAACAAGCTAAAACAACTAACTGCATGCTTGTTGCCTAGGGCAACATTTTGTTGGTGGATGATGTGATAGAAATAGAAACATCCTATTCTAATCTTCTATTTGTAGTCTATTTTTCCCCTACAAATAGGGGTGTCATCATCAATATCATCTCTGGTACTGTACTTAATTCCCAGCAGATGCGTGATTATTTCACTACTTTTCACAGAATCACAGAATCATTTAGGTTGGAAAATACCACTGAGATTATCGAGTGCAACCTTTGGTTGATCACGTGTGTGCCATGTGTTCTTGAACACATCCAGGGATAGTGACTCCACCACCTCCCCGAGCAGTCCATTCTAAAATGTTTAACAGCCTTCTCTATGAAGAAATTGCTCCTGATGTCCAACCAAACCTCCCCTGGCACAGCTTGAGGCTCTGTCCTCTTGTCTTGTTGCTAGTTGACTGGGGGCAGAGGCCGACCCACACCTTGCTACAATCTCCTTTCAGGTAGTTGTAGAGAAAGATGAGTTATCCTCTGAACCTCCTTTTCTCCAGTCTGAACAACGTAAACTCTCTCAGCCACTCCTCGTAGGACTTGTGCTCCAGACAGCTTTGTTGCTCTTCTCTGGACACAGTCCTGCACCTCAATGTCTTTCTTATGAGATGCCTGAAACTGAATGCAGTACTCAATTGCAACCAGTCACTCTCCTGATCCTGCTTCGACATATCATGCTTGATACAAGCCAGGATAACACTGGCCATCTTGGCCACCTGGGCACACTGCTGGCTCATGTTCTGCCAGCTGTTGACCAGCAGTGCAGATCCTTTTCCACTGGGCAATTTTCCAGCCACTCTTCCCCAAGCTTATAGCGCTGCCTGGGGTTGTTGTGTACGAAATGCAGAACTCAACACTTCGCCTTGTGGAATCTCATGCCATTAGTCTCAGCCCAAAGATCCAGCCTGTCCAGATCCCTCTGCAGAGCCTTCCTGCCCTCCAGCAGATCAACACTCTCACCCAACTTGGTCTCATCCATGAATTTACTGAGGGTATACTTGATCCCCTCATCCAGATCATCAGTAAAGATATTAAACAGGACTAGGCCTAATACTAAGCCCTGTGGAATATCACCAGTGACTGGACACTGATGGGATCTAGCACCATTCCCCACCACTTTCTGGGCTTGGCCATCCAGCCAGTTCTTAACCAGTGAAGAGTTCACCTGTCCAAACCATAGACTGCCAGCTTTTCCAAGAGAATGTCATGGGAGAAAGTATTGAAGGATTTGCTGAAATCCAGGTAGACTACACCCACAGTCTTTTCCACATCCACTAGGTGGGTAACCTGGTCATGAAAGGAGATCAGGTTGGTAAGGCCAGATCTGCTTTTCCTAAACCCATGCTGACTGGGTCAGATCCCTTGGTTATTTTGTATGTGCAGTGTGATGTCACTGAAGATGATCTGTTCATAACCTTGCCAGGCACCAAGATTAGTCTGATGGGCCTGTTGTTCCCTGGATCCAGCTTTTGGCCCTTCTTATGAATAGGCATCACATTAGCCAACTTCCAGACATCTGACTCCTCCTTGATTAGGTGGGACTAATAATAAATAACAGAGAGCAGCTTCGGTAGCTCTTCCACCAGCTCCCTCTGTACTCTTGGATGAATCCCATCTGGTGCCATAGACTTGTGACTGTCTAAGTGGCACAACAGGTCACTAACTATTTCCTCCTGGATTGCATGGGGTCTGTGTGTCTTGCCATCCGTGGCTACCAGTTCAGGGGCCTGGTCTTTGGCACAGCCTGTTTCTGAGCCCTCAAGATTTCTTTCTTCAATTACATCCAGTCTTCATGGACCCCTTTGTTACTATGAATGGTTTCCCAAGGGGCTCTTCAAACCAGTGTCCTGAATAGGCCAAAGTCCGCCCTTGGAAGTCCAAGGTAGAGGTCTTGTTGACCTCCTTCCTTACTCTACCAAGGATTGAAAAACCTATACTTTCGTGGTTGCTGTGTCCAAGACGGCCTCCCACCACCACATCTCCCACCAGCCCTGCTCTGTTTGTAAGCAACAGGTCTAGTGAGGCACCCCTCCAGAAGGCTCACTTTACTGTGTGTCAAGAATTTGTGTTTCACACATCCTAGGAACCTCCTAGACTGCCTCCTCTCCACTGTGTTGAGTTTCTAGGAGACATCCAGAAAGATAAACTCTCCCACAAGAACAAAGGCTAGTGATCAGCCAGCCATTTATGGAATAGTTCATCTGCCGCTTCAGCCTAGTTGGTTGGTATATAACACTCCCAGCAGGATATCTGCCTTGTTAGCCTGTCTCCTCTTTCTTGTCCATGGGCACTCAACCTTATCATCACTGGCCTTGAGCTCTATGCAGTCAAAAAACTGCCTAGAATACAGAGCCATGCCACATCTGTTCCTTCCTCACCTGTCTCTTTTGAAGAGTGTGTAGCCATCCATTGCAGCACTCCCGTCATGCAAGTCATCCCACAGAAATTCTGTAACGGTGACCATCCTGCTGCACAGTGGCCTCCAGCTCCTCCTATTTGTTACACATCACGCGTGTATGGGCAGGTGCACTTCAACCGGGCTTCATCTTTCTGCTTGATAAATAATTGTACTTTGTGCGAACTTTTCCATCTTAAGGATATTTCAGGTGATGTAATAACTCAATACCTAGTGATACCACGTATGCTGTTCCCTATAGGATGTTTGAATGTCTCTGCTACAATTTTTTATTCCTACGCTTTCCACTAGCATAGCATTAAGGCAGGTCAAGTGAGAAAACAGAGATGCTGCTGCTGTTCTAGTGAATGCTTTCACAAAGGAAATGTGAGTATTTAAGAGTATGCTATTCCACTTATTTCTATTATTCTATTTCTCCCTCACCAAAAAGGATATTTTAAAAAATATTCAACATTTAAAAAAATTAAGATTCGGGGTCCATTGGAACTCTTTTTTTAATTATTATTTTTTTCCTCACTGTTTTGTAAATTCAAGTAAGCTATGAAACTCTTGAAAGAAAGGTTCTGCTGTAAGTGAATGTAGCACTGTTTTATTTATGTGCCAAAGTGTGATGGATCTTTACTCTGGAGTGTCTGGAGTGTGTGACTCTTTCCATCTGCTTCTGGTATACAGTTAAATCCCCTTCTCTGAAAATCATGGCCTTCGAAAGAGTTCAGGGCATACCCTTGCTTTGTCCTAACATGACATTAGGATATGACAAACTCATTTGAATTTGCATCTGCATCTGAAGCTCCTAAGAAACTACACTTTCTGGTTTGCATACAGCCACAGGGTCATATGTGGAACTGGGTGTACTGTTAATGCTAACATTTATTGAAAATTATCAGAAAAAATTTTTATCTGCTGTAAACCAATGTAAATTCAAAACATTGGTCAATCATATCACTTTTATTTAAATCCCAGATGTAATAGTCTAGCAATAGAGTCTACCTCTGTGGTTTTGATTAGGACTTGCCAAATCTGGCAGACGGCTGCAGGTGAGTCTGAGCACATACTCTCAGTAACCAAGCACATACAGAGACACACATATACAATGCAGATATATGCACATAGACGGATCAGCACTGTCAGAAGCAACAGCACTCTTGCAGATACATAAAAATAACACTTACGGGCTCATCGTAATTCCCTCTGGCTGGTTGGGATGAGGGTCATTTAGTGGGAATACATACGAATGGGAATATGTATCATCATCATCATGGCTAGGCTTC
>VZRE01014106.1:0-10199 GCA_013396775.1 Cephalopterus ornatus
TCTGATGGTAGTTCGCGTAGTTCCCAGCAACATTCCACAAACTCGTGCAGGGTTGGGTCTGCAGCTTTCAGTGCACCTTTCACCTGCCGTTTCAACCCTCGCCTGTCGCTACAGGTCTTTGCTGGTTTAGGGATTACACTGGTTTAGGGATTATAAATTTTCTGGTATTCTTTTATTTGCTTGTATCTTCTTTGTGTCTTCATCAGGGAACACCTTTCCAGGTCAGCTGAGTCTTGATTTCATACTTTGTTTTTCCTTTGAAAAGCTATTCTGTTCTGTGCCTGAATTTGCCTGGCAGGATTTTTACTGTTTCTGCTTACTTCTTCTGTACTAGAATTCAGGTGTTTGAGGTCTGGATAGATGTGAGAGTCAGGACATACACTACTTTTGGAGAGCCAGTTATAAGGAAGTCCTGTTTGTTTAAACTGTTGCCTCTGCTGCATTTCTGAATGTGAAAATACAATCTGGACAGACTTTTTCAGTGACACTTCCATATTTTTCCGTCTTTTTTAAAATGTTTTTAGTCTGTGGTGTTTGTTGAAGTATACAGTGAAACATTTATGATCTTTTTTGAATACTGATTCTGAACTTAAATTATGACAACTCTATGCAAAAACTAGGAAGGAAGTAGTGGCACAGTTTACAGATGCTCCATAAAATGCATACAGTCATGAATAAAGACGCTGTTGTTGAAATAGCTAACTATCCTGGGTGAAGGTGTGAAAAGTGAATCTTGCAAATTTTCTATTACTGGCAGTAATCATAGTAGATACTTATTCAAGGAGGATTTTCTAAGTGAAACACTAAGTCCAATTAGGTGTGTATTTTGTAAGCAAGCAATACATTTGGTGGCCCAACTTCAATATTGCCTTAATTTTCCTGAGTGTCTTCAACAGGGCAAGTTCTCTTCTTCAGCGAATTAAAAGAACTGTATCTGTGGCAAGCCTTGTTTCCATGTACAGTACTACGTGACCCTCTGTGGCAGTAATCCATTAGCAAAGCTATCAAAATTTCTTAAGGCTCCAGGCAGCCTTTAATTATTTGGATGGCATTTAATGCGTTTTTTCAGCCTCTGAAAAACTGGTACAGAGCACTTGGAGATTTCTTTATTAATTTTTGGCTATGTACAAATCGAGATTTAAATCCAAGCCTTTCCAGAAGGAACTTAATAATGAAATTACGTTTGGCAATTCTAATAAACTTATTCTAGATATTTCTGTAGCAGCTTTTGCTTCATATTAATTAAACCTGAGGAAACTTGTGACTCTTTTTTTTCTCTTGGACAGAGAAATTGAGAGCTGTTGACTAACTCATATCTTTTGTTCATTGTTCCTGTACTGGGAATGGGAAATGGATATAGCTGACAGGGTTTCCTTTCTGTACATCTTGTTTCTTTGCAATGAAAAAGTGTTTGTTGCAATAATTCTTATATACTGACACGTGACAACTGGTTATCTGCTAATTATTTTACTTTTTTTTTTTATTTTTATAAAAGTCAAGTCCTTCATCTCCAGAGCCAGCAAGTCTTCCTGCAGAAGACCTGAGCACAAACTCCAATGGTCCAAAGCCAGCAGAAATCATGCTGGATGGTGACAGAGAATACCTCTTTGCTGGTAATTACCATTTTCTTGTAATGTGCCTGCACAAACTCTTTTGCCCTTGGACTGAAAGAAATGTGGTTTTCTAAGAGGAAGAGTTGAAACCTTGCAAGTAGTTTGACAGTGTTGTACAGGTTTTTTTCTTGTGGTACATTAGCCAGGTTTGTTTACTAAATGCAAGTTTCTCAGGGGTTTGTACTGTCAGTGCATAACATGGGAGTGTTTTTCTGGTCACCAACCTGTTCTACTGACAGTAATAATAGTACTTATCACTGTGATTAAAAATGTTCAAATCTGTGTGAAAAACATGACTTAAGTTGCATTCTTGTTTTCTACTTAATAACTATACATAAGCTGTTCCAGTCTTTTTTCCAATTATAAGAAGAGATAACTCAAAAAATAATGTGAACTGGAGGGTATTTCCTTCGTCTTAAAATTCTTGATTTAATGAAAAAGTAACAAGCTGGCATGTGGGACCAGTCCTATGATTTCAGTAGTGTATGGTTATCTCTGGCAGTTGATAGTACTGAAAGTTCTGATAAGTAATCTGTTAAGACTATATATTTCTAAGGCTTCATTAGTCAGTTGCTGCTTCGGTGTTGGCTTTTCACTCTCCTAACTGAGGTATTGTTGCTGTAAGTTACAGGTCGACTCTATTATGCACGTCAAAAGAAGTATCTGTTGCATCTCAATTCTAGCATTTTCCATGTCACTACATATGGAGTGAGTCAGCTGGCAGTCTGCTTTGAATACAGTCCTCATCTCCATTGATTACCTGATGTAGTCATTTGAAAAGAAACTTCATAGCCTTTAGTTCTCAGCTATTTTGTATAAATATGTATATACACATGCTCATTACCTCTGTTCTAAACTTCCCAAATTTGTATTTCCATGTATTTGAAATTATGTTTGCTCATGATGCTATTAGAATGTATTCACTAGTTTACAAACTCTCTGAAAGTGTTTTAAAAGAAAAAAGAAATAAAGGAATAGAGGGGTGATCTTACTTTTTTTTGTATTTATTTTACCTGATCTTATGACTTATAAAGACCATCAATTCTTTAGTAATGAAGCTTTCTAGTACTAGTTAGTAATTTGGTTATTTAGCTTCAGTATATAAAGCCAGCTTTTCGTAACCATAGAGCCATCTGGAATGTATATTTTTAGGAAAGCCAGTTCTCCTTTGGATAATACTAAGAAAAAAAGGTGGCTGTAGTAAACACTGAGAGGAGCCAGACAGAAGGAACAAATGTTTGCAGCCAGATTGTTTCAACTCAAATGACTGCTGTGAGAAAAACACACAAAAAACCTGATTTAATGAGTTTGAGCTTTGCTATGTAGGACATTCTCTTAAATGCTTGTAGCCCTGAATTGAAGGCATCTAACATACAGCACATCTAACACAGCTGAAACTGGTCTTTAAAAGTTCAATTTATATACTACAGAGTGAGGCTAATACTCTCAAAAAGAGGAAAAAACAAGTGTGATTTATGGAGCCTGAGACAGAATATGACATTTTTCACAGTTTCCTATTCTAAGCAGGAAGTTTGTGTAGTGCGGTTGAGCCCCAGTGATGAACTTCTGTCTTTGTATCACTGTCATTCTGAAATGACATTCAGAAGAACTGAACTATGTCTAATTTGTGTTCCAGTGCTGAGCACTCACAACTGTTTTTTCTTTCTTAGGACGGTTTTGGTAGACAATTTAGAAAAAATGTCAGAAAGGCAATACAAGACACCTATTTTCTTGCTTAATTGCATGATTGCATAAGCCTGGCTTTCTATGAAAGCGGGACTTAATTTAAAAGTGAGCATGACTGGTTTTTTTTCTTGGACATGTTGAAATTCCAGAGAAACCTATTTTTGCACAGCTTATAGGAACACTTAACTGGAGGGAAGAAAATGAAGCTCCACAGCTTTGTAACTTCTGTTGTTCCTTCATATTGAATTCCTAGACACTATAAAATCCAGGTCAAGAAAATCCTTCGTTGCTCCTGAAAGGAGGGACAGTCATACTTAGGGGTCAGAAATAATTCTAGTTTTTAGACTTACTTATAAAGAGATGTGATAGTATGCCTCTCCAGCTATTGTAGACTTTAAAAATATTTTTCATTATTCCACCTAATAACGCAACCTAATGGAAAAGGAGAAGAAGCAGAACAAATTTTCTGTACTGTTTTAATGCAGTATAGAAGCTGGGATTTTTTTGCGTTTTTTGAATATATTTAAACCCCCTTTGCTGTCATGTTTCTGTTGCAGCTACAGGATAGTATGTGCAACAAAATGGATTAGATACTCATTACCTTGTCTCTAGTGACTCATAAGTGAACTATTAAAGCTGGGTTTCAAAGGTGGAAGAAATGAGTATTCCAGCTATCATCAGAGACCAGTAAGGTTTGCTGCTGCATTGTAGTTCTTGGTTCCATAACAAAGCAAACTGTCTTACTAGATCCACTTAAGCACTTTCACTCTTAGAATAAAAGTAAGTTGATTATTTAGAAAAAAAAGACGTACTCTTTCTTACCTTGCAGAGCTCTTATATGCAGAGGACATAATGGTCAGTGCTCCAAATGAGGTAGTATTAGGTTTAATATTGAGGGATTTCGGGATGTATCTTAAAACTTCGCTGTCTGTAAGTTGCTATTACACAGTGAAGAACTAGTTATTGAACTAGTCTTCCGAAATGTTGACCCAAAGTTCAGTGTATAACTGCACAAATATGCCATGGACAGGGCCTAGCTGTCTGTGCCTTCTGCCTCTAGTGCTCCTAGATGGTGCACAGATCTGTGAAGTTGTGTCAGTGCTCTGTCGCCTTCTTCGGAAAAGTGGAAAATTATAATTTTACCTCTGCCCTATTCTAATAAAAGGTTACTATCTTTGTTAGTTTGGTTTTTCAGCTCTGAAAGGTGTTGGGGAATGGATCAAGTTATGCAAGTATCTAGTTACTCTGTCCTGGGGAAAAGTCAGAGTGTTGGGGCCTGGGATGATGTTTGTTTTTATTGGGGTTTTTGTTGTGTTTTTTTTTTCCCTTTGGGTTGTGATAGCTTTGTCTTAGGCTTTTTTCCTGGTAGTTGAGACAGAAAAGGAGGTGATAATTCTGTGGACCAGACAAGGCATGTACTTTGAGCTCATCTGAGCAGAAAAGCTTGTAGCTGGTGGTGTCTGTCAGGCTGTCATGTGATGTGTCTGATACGAAGAGTTTTGTGCAAATGCTTTGCTGCTTTTTAGAAGATGGTGGTTCTATTCTAGCTTTCTTCTGCAAGAAACATGCACAAAAGCATGTGAACCTACAGTTTTGAAGTCAGAAGGTGGCCTTATTAATATCTGACTGTTCTGTTAAAACTCTTTCTATTCTCATTAAGGTCATGAGTAGTACTCCTAGTATAACAGTAAGGGTTGTGGGCTGTGACTCAGGTGTAGTAGTTCTTACAGTTAGTTCCATTTGGTTTTGTGTCTGAAATATTGCTACACTTAGAGAATCCTTTTTTTAGTAGCTTGTCAGCTGTTCTAGACAATAATTTCTGCTTATGTTTTCCTTCAAATTTATGTGTTCACATGAGCAAGCTTTTAAAGATGATAAGCCAATTTAAACATTCAAGCTATATCAGAATGTTAGAACTGTGACTAATAAAAATAACTTGGGGCTGAAGTGAGCTGCTAGTGAGGAATTGCAAACTTGCACTTTTTAAGATGATGTCTGACAAATACTGGTGGTGAAAAATAAAAGAAATAAGAGCTGTCGAATGCTGAGATTGAGCCCCATGCTAGAGCACCAACAGAAACTTGATGTAGTTAGGTGTAGAATGTTAATTAAACATACATAGTTGTCTTCTGCAGCAGAATGAGATGTTTTCATGTGCTTTTGGTGCTAAGCAACTTGGTAGTGATCCATAACAAAGACTGTTTATGGATTATAAAGTACATATTTATGTGTAGCAGTCTTACAGCATTGGCTTGGTGAGAGTGCTTAATATGTGTTGGTAACTCCCATAGCTGATAAAAGCATTGAATCTCAATGTTTTTCCTCCAAAAGTTGTGTAGAGCAGTTGCTTGCCTCTCTTTAAGCAAGAACATATGCTTTTAAGAAGTGCACTGAAAAGAAGCCATCTAGATTTCATCTTCCATGCTAATACTGATACTGAATATTTAAAAAATAAACCATACAAAACCTGCACACACACACACACAAACCCCAAAAAACCCTCAAAACCAACAAAAAACACACCCCACAAAACCACAACCTCATACTAAATTTTCAGGGGAAGGTCTAAGATGAATAGATCAAGTAAATGTTTCTGCAAGTGTCATGGTCTCTACTCTGAAACCTGACAAATTATATTTCCATGAAAGAAAACCTGCAAAACAAGCAGATGAATTGTCTACAAAACTTTTTTATCTAGACCACATCATCTGGTTTCTCAAAGTGAAGGAATGTATGTAAGAAGCATAAATGTCAGAGTTCATCAGAACAAACCTATTTCTTGGGAAATAGGTGTTCAGCTTATGTGCTACTCAAAAGGCTGCTTTTCTGAGGAGGGGGAAATAGCTAAAAGTAAGAGCATGCTATTGTTATTTAAAACTAAAACTTCGTTTCCCTTTCAGAACTGTCTAATACTTCTGTTTCAGACAACAACTTGGTTCCTCTCCTGCTCTGTCTCATCATCCCCTTCCATGACTTTTCCATTCCCTGCTTCTAGTTTTGCATAATGTTTGAGAGGCATGCAGACTTGGGAGTGAGGGGTAGCAAGAGGGAGGATAGCATAAATTCTCCTGTCTTCCTAAAATAATTGATTTACTGCCATCAAACAAACAGATACTATTTTCTCTGGGTCAGTTCCTCCAGTAAAATAGAAAAGGTTAGTAGGCAACAGCTATAAAAATGTGCTCGTGCTCAACCAACCTGAGGTCATATAACCTTAGAAAGACTGGTGTGAACAAGTCCTAATGTTGTTGCTCCTACTGAGAGGAAACCTTCTGGCTTTTCCAAGCGCCGGCTCTCTTTTGTGTAAATAATGCACCAGCTTAGCAGTGGCTTCAGCTGTCTGCTGAACAGAAACAGGGTGCTATTCCTGGTTAGAGTTCTTTTGGTGCACAACCTAGATCACTTTATGAGTGCTGTGGATATAAGTCTGAAGGAGTACTGGTGTTTCATTAGATAGCAGTGCTGCTTTGTTACATTAAATTCACAGTTTTTTCATGATGTCATACTTTACAGTAACAGGATTGTGTTCTCGGGTAGTGTAAGCAAGAAATCTGTGTGCTTTGAATTGTTTAATGACTTATTTTATAAACCTGTCTAAAATTTGAAGTGCAGAGAAGTATATAGTGGTGATTAATGTTTTGTTTGCCAAACATGTGCTGGAATATAGCTGGTTATAGAAAAAAAAGGGAGAATTGAAGTGGAATTGCTTTATTTTATAAATATTTTATATTTTACAATATATCATGTATATAACATGCTGTATTACATATGTATGTATAAATTTTTCTGATAAATGTTTCTGTGAAATAGTAATTTGTATAACAATATGTTGAATGCTGTTAGCCACCAAAGGAGAGAACTGCCTCTTTACCACGTTGAAATGTTGTACCAATCTAAAAGCTTTCTTTGCAACAGCTTCATCATGACTTTCCAGCTGCTGTGAGGTTTCGAATTAAAATTCTTTATTGATTTAAGATGCAATGTCCTTCCTATGGCATTCGAGGAAAGGAAGCATCAGCAGATGCTTGAGGTCTTCAGTATTTAGCAGTAAGAATAAAGCAATGCTAGGAAAATAAATATTTTCAAAGAAAGACTTTAGATATTCTTTGTTCATATTGAAAATGGAAAATATAAAAAGGTGCTTGCTTCTAAGTTTAGCTTGAAAATCCTATGAAAATCTGTAATTTGAAATTAGGAAAAGCCTTGCCAGCAGGTTCAGGGAAGTGATCATTCATTCCCCTTGGCTCAGCCTTGCTGAGGCCACACCTGAAGTGCTGAATCCAGGTTTGAGCTACTCAAATGCAAGGGAGACTTGGACAGACAGGAGTGACTCCAGTGCAAGGCCATGAAGGTGATTGAGGCTGTGAAGTGTATGGCATGAGTTTGAGAGATAGAGCTGTTTCCACCTGGAATGGGGGGAATCTTGCAATGTATACCTACATCCTACCTGATGGTAGGAAATGGAGGAGGGAGCCAGACTTCTCAGTGGTACCCACTGAAGGACAGGAGGCAACAGCTTCACACTGAAATATAGATAATATTCAAGAAAAACAAACTTAGGGTTTTTTCAAGGAGGAGGTACATTCTCTATCCTTGCAGATGATCAAAACCCACATGGACATGTTCCAGTCCATCCTGCTCTAGTTGATTCTGCTTAAGTAGAGAAGTTAGATTAGATAATCTTGGAAGTCCTTTCCAAACTCAGCAATTCTGTGATATACTCCAAAACAAAATGATAAAACTTTGGCAGCCTCAAGCCAGAATGAGTGTCTGCTTCAAACCAGATTAAGGCATAATAACCTTGAAGGTTTTTCTTCAATTTATTTTGGTCTCTGGTATCAAACACACTCATTTAGGCACACAGTTGTTGTCATCCCTGAAACAGAGAAGTGTGATTTTGTTCATTTATGAAAATTATTAAGGATTAGCAAAAATAGTGTTACAGTAGAGTGGGAAACACAGTTGACTAACAGAATATCTCTAGGTGACAGAAGGGATAAAGTTGAGTGGTTTTGATATATGGATTATGAGAGATCGTAATATTCCTTTTTCAGTAATAAATTATATGTCTCACTGGATGCTGTTTCCACTTCTATTTTCTTATTGCTGATAGATTACAGGCACTTTTGGAGAAGGAAACAATCCTGTGTAATACAAAAATGAGACTTTTTTACATGAAATATAACTATTCCACAAATTTTAAAGTAGATCTGATCTTTAAAACTCCTTTTAACTGTTAAGTAAGGACTAGTTATATTCATTTTATGCACAAGGCTTTAAAAAGTTGGGAAGAAAGATGGAGGGGGTTTTTTTTTGAAAATTCAGTGGTTCATATAGGCAGAAGTTGTGAGGTTAGGTCTTTTCCAAACTGCAGAACAAACCTTTTTGTAACTTGGTGTACCTTGGAGTGGATCTGTGTAATGCCTTTTCCCCTGCTTAGTAAGTACTTGCCACAGGAAGTCTAGTTTGTAAAAAGATTTGAGATTGATTGGAAAGTCAGTCTTGGTATCAAATGACTGTCCTGTGGTCCATGTTATCTTTTAAGGAACTAGAATTCTTGAAAATGCTCATCCAGTGAGAACGACCGCACTGTTCATTTATTTGAATTAGAACAGAAACGTCTTTATACCCAGGAAGTGTGTGGTTTGCCAGTGGTCAATCCTACCATTTAGTGCAGGAAAGTGCAACCAAAAAGCCAACCTTCATCCTCTTTAAAGATGGGTGAACTGTCCACAGTGTGAAGAAAGTATTCAGTTTTTAGTGAACTGTTTTAAGCTCCAGAGAGACTAGAGATAGAGACTAAAGATGGTCTTACTAGTAAGAATGTCTCACCTGCTAATATGCTATTTTATAGGTTGTGGTAAGGTTTGGCAGTGGTGGGGGTGTAGTATGGTTATGTAACTTCATTCAATATTTCATTCATGGTCTGCTCAGTTATCAGCCTGTATGACTAAATCAGCTGTTGTTCAGCAAAACAGCGATGAAAAAGAGCTGTGGTAATAAAAAATAATTCTTTAGTTTTCAGAATATCTTATGCAGAAATAAATGAATTGTGACTTGTGACTGCTTTAAAAGACTCTTTACCAAACAGTATAGAAGAAAATTCCCAACCAACCAACCAACCAAAAAAAGCAGTATTAATCTTACTTTAACCCATTCTGCACTACAAGCTCAAATGTCTCCTCTGCTATGTATTGAAAGAAATGGTCCTGCACAAATGAATGCTATTTACAGATCAACTTCTGTCATCATTTAGTGTGTGTGTGTTTTGTCTTTTGATGCTTATCCATCTCTGTTTCACAAGAACTTCATTGCTAACTCAAAATATTTATCTACTCAAAATGTTTATCTAGAAGCAACGGAAGAAGTTTCATTGGACAGTCCGGAGAGGGATCCAATACTTTCACCAGAACCTACTCCTGCAATCACTCCTGTAACACCTACTACATTAGTAGCTCCCAGAGTGGAACCGAAAAGCATAACAGCCCCAGTGATTTTTGACAGATCCAGAGAAGAGGTATGCAGTAAACTTCGAAATTATGGAAATGTCTTAAATGGCATTTTAAGTTTTTCCTTCTTTTAAAATCCTCAGTATTGCCTCTGTAACGGTTTGGATCCAACCTTTCTGCCGAATGCTCAAACCTTACAGTTTGTAGCCTTTCCTCCCCCCACCTCCTCTATGAACACAAGGGAAAGGGAGAAGGGAAAAGCTACTGAAATGCCGAAATGAGCAGACTAAAGCTGTACAAAAATATACACATGTATTTACACTTATATACAATTAGAATACTATGTACACAGAAGAAGGGACCCCGAACACCTCCCCCTGCCCCGAAGGGAAGAGGGAGAGGGAAGGAAAAAGAAAAAATTTAGAACAGATATACACAATAAAAACCCAGG
>VZRE01014110.1:332-15427 GCA_013396775.1 Cephalopterus ornatus
GGCGGAAAATGAACAAGGTTTTGTGATTGCAAAGTCTAAAACACGACTTCACCAAGAATTCTGCTTAAAATTTGAAAGGGAACAGAATGAAATCTCCCAGTCCAGTCATTTTCATTACCTTTGGAGATGGCCATACATCTACTGGTGGGGAGGAGCAGGAGAGAGGGATAGTTATTCATGTGGGTGGAAGGGAAGACATGACCCTTCAGTGAGAAGCACTGCTACATGTGTACATCTCACCTCTGTATGGGTTTCATAAGTGATCTTAGGGTTAAACCCCAATCTTTGTTTGCATTTAGTCTATCATTTAACAGCTACTGACACATAAAGATTTCATGCTACAAAGAGAATGGCATTACATGGCTTTATTGCCCTGCAAATGACCTCAATATGACCCTAAAAGTTCTGATTGTCTGATATTCTGTTAAGTAAATTTGAAGAGCTCTAAAGAGTTATTTCCTTGGGGGAATGTGAGGGGAAAGAGAGGGGCTAAAGATGTTTGGTGGTAAAGGGAGAGAGATCAGAATAATCTCTTCCAAAGGGACTGTTCCAGGGCAGC
Organism: Cephalopterus ornatus; assembly: GCA_013396775.1. Lineage (NCBI taxonomy): Eukaryota > Metazoa > Chordata > Aves > Passeriformes > Cotingidae > Cephalopterus > Cephalopterus ornatus. Next base: position 892 of record VZRE01014110.1, read on the forward strand.
AGTCAAACCGAAGTGGCCACGGCTGCAAAGAACACGTGGGAGAGATTTTCAATTAAATATATATATTCTTTTTTTTTAGTCTTGCAAAGAAGAGGACATGGCAGGGATTTAATGTGGTAAAAGAGCAAGGAATTAGAGAGAAATTGCTTTTTTGTGGGCCTGTTTCAGTTGTTCAGTTGGTTACAAGGCTAATGTTTCCAGGAGAGGATTCCTGGCTATGACAAAACTATACTTAATCATGTTCTCTGGATTTCAGCCTAGCTCAAAGCAAACAAAAGTGCTGAATACAGAATAGAAATACGTATTTTAAGTGTAATTTTACCATTTCTATATTTCTTTATTTCTAAAAAGATAAGAGTCCAACAAGTAACCTATTATTTTCTTTGAGAGACTTGGCTTATGACATTTTCATATACCTCAAAATTTTCAACATCTGTCTCTAATTAAGAAGCATTTTTCTACTAGGAACAACGATTACACTGTCTGAAAGTGCTGTTATGTAGATATGATTCATATCTCCCTCCTAAGAAGCTCGTCTTATGTCCTGAAATTCGAGATTTGTAAATCCTTTAGCTAAACATTTATATCTGCTACGATTGTGCAGGTGCTTAACTTTGCAATGTTTTGCCGAGCTTGATCTGTAAATGCATAACAGACGTCTGAGTGTTCTGCAAGCCTGGGAACTTTTCTGTCAAGACTTTTCCAGTTTCAGGTACTGTGTTGAATTCTGTCTCCTCTGCCATTCATTTTACAGTGAAAAAAAAAAAACGGCCCATGTGAAAAATTAACTTCCTGCACTGACTGCCAACCACTTTCCTCAAATTATAAAATAAGCAAAGAAAGATGTTTGACTGAAAACAACAAGAAAATGAAGGAAAACTGGTTGTTTAAATTTTGATTTCAGGTAAACATTAAGGTCTGTTGGTTTGGTTTCGGTCTTTTTTTGTCAGTTACTAAAAAGTACCTTTTCTTATATTTTATTTATGCATATATATATATATGTATATCTATGGGGACTTTGTATATATGTATATATATATACACATCATAAGTATATATATTCATATATATATGCATCATTGTGTCTATATATATACACATCAGACATGTATATATATACACACACACATATGAGAGAGAGAGAGAGAGAGAGATATACATGAATATTTTTCCTATATTTTCCTTTATCATATTAAGGTCCCTTCCAACCCTAAGTCACTCTATGATTCTATGAGTCTATATTTCTGTGGCTTTGTGATAATTATGCGTTGTGGAAAACAGGATCAGGAATATATCCCGGGTCCTATTTATTTCTGCGTACAATTCTCTGGGGTGAATTTATCTAGAGATTAAGATGACAATTCAATACTTCTTGCCAGAAATGTAATGGGACAATGATACACGACAGTCCCATGTCCTTCCCTCACCTAAGATAATACATAATCACCATATACAACCTTGAGAAGGACACTGTTGTGCTTTAAATACTTATCTGTACTGTTTTAATTAGAGAGAAAGTCAAGTAAGTTACTAGAGTGGTTTTGTACAGTGGTTCAGTGCAGTGCTCTGAAAGGATTTTAAAATAAAAAGGTAAAAGTCACTTATTATAATATACAAAGAGCAAAGGGGAAAGCCACTATTAATACAACCAAAAGTCCTCTATTTGGCTCTGAGGGCTGGGTGGGCTTTATGCACCATTTTTTATCCTGTTTGAGCACATGATAAAAGCTACAGCATGGAGCTACAAGTCAGTTCAGACTTATCAAGTGTTTCCTTTCTCATTCGGCAGCAGACGGGTTTGGTGGAGAGATTTGGAAGAAGCTGTGTTCCCTCACACCGGCATATCTACTAACACCATATCAGCTTACAGTCACAAGACTTAAAGCTCAGCAGAGGTTCACTATTAAGGAGCTTCTCTTTCCTTAGTCGTGTCTTGTGTTGTGATGATTGAACCTTTTTTCCCTGAAGACTTGGTGAAAAAAGCAAAAGCAAATCTCTTACTGTTTCTCAATTGGATGCTTACCTTTAAAATAGATTAAGAACGAATGGACTCTGAGGAGTCCATTAAAATCAGAGAAAAATAGTAATATTTGGCCTTGCTGAACAAGAATTGTCACCAGTCTTCTATATATAACTTAATATGACCAAGGGTGTTTTTTTCGGAACCAAAAGCAAATATTTGTTTTCAGTGTTGTATTATCTTGCACACACAAAACATAAAAAAATGTACTTGTTTTTTTTTTTTGGCCTAAGATACTATCTTTTCACATTCTTCTTTGCTATATGGGTGGGTTAAGTCCCTGAAAGTTATCTCCAAACAGATGAACCCTTCTCGTGGCTGTGTGACAATATCGGGTGCTCGAAGGGGTTTATGAAATAACGGAATCAGTTGCATTGATTTCATTTCAAATCATTTCTATGGGGCCTATAAAAAAAAAAAGTAATACCAGGGAAGAAAGACATCAAAATATTTTAACATAAGGAGATTGAATTGTGCTCTGTGAACCTGTGGGAATCTGGGATCTTCTCAGCAGGCAGAATTTCCTATCCCTGGAATCTGAAGGGATTGTGAGTTAGTGTGAATTTGAGGTGTTTTTTTTTCTGGTCAAATGTTTAAACATTGTCAAAATAGCATATTTGACACTTACAGAAAGGAAATATTAGGAATTTTATTAACCTGTATTTTTTCTTTGAAATTTGAATACATTTGTACTTTAAAACAATGTAAGAGAATGTCAAATTTTAGAACTGTTAAAGGAAAACTCTTCATTTGGGGTGTACCAACGCATTTTTCGTTTCAATTTGCAAATGTATTTGAGGTTTTGAGGGTTATATCCCCCTCTGGAATGAAAATAATGAAGAAAATAGCATTAATGCAGTTTCTAACCACCTCTATGCATGACACATTACTGCAGATTAATTCACCTGAAGAATTTATGCTTTAAACAAAGCAAAGGTCACTTTTTTTGAGGCAAGATTTTCTCTTGAATAGCTTTTTTTACCCCTCTGGTAAACATTCTTTCCCTCCCTTCTCCATCAAGTCTGATGATTAACAAACACATTGTCTTCCAGGACCATCAAGAAGACAAGCACTCTTAAGTGAACTCAAATAAGCGATGAATTAAGGTGAAGAATTGCTTAATTCGTGATGTTTTCTAGTTTTATGATCTTGCTGTAACTTTAAGCCTGTCCTCTCTGTCCATTTACTTATTTTTCAAGCATAGTAGGGAAGAGAAAGAGGTACTACCGGGCACCACTTTATAATCTTTATAGCAACAAAATAAGGTTGCAAAGGAATAAATCTCCTCTTTGGAATATGAATAATGAGGAGGAAAGACTTAGGAGTGTTTAAGAGCTGACTACACCTGATGCAAATTCAGAAATGAAGTTTGTATCTGCAGCAATCATTAAAACAGAAGAGATCTTTTCAAGACTTTTTGACATACTTAGCCTAAAACTTAGAAATTGTTCTGTTGGTTCAGATCAAACTGATCATTTAGGTAAAATGAAGAGACATGGCGGAAAGCATCAGCCATGATTATTAGGCCCTCTCCCGTGGAAGAATGAAGCTGAAAGGTAGAAATCTGGACTATAAAACTAGTTGATGACATTTTAGGCTCAGTAACTTCCCTCCGCTTACTTAACTGTGACCATTTCAATGTGACCATGCTCTAATACGATTATTGTCATTTAGGTTGGTCAGATGCACCGGCAAGGAGTCAAAGTGTCTTCAGTCCTGCTCTCTTTTGGCCCCTGCCAGGTGCTGACCCACATCAAAGCCCTGAACATGGGTGCCAAAAGCTCCAGACGTGATAAAGTGTGTGTGGAAAACATGCAAATCATCTCGAGGAAGAAATTTCCATTTCTGTACTGGCAGTTTTCACTTTAATCCTTTCGCCTTGAAGATTTCATTTCCTTGGAAGAAGGGGGAGGAAGGGGATGGATAATCACTCTCTAGTTTCATTTCTGTTGTTGTACAGCCCTGATACTGAGATCCCATTTCTCAAGCTTTTCTGACTTTGATAAAAGCCTGTGACTTGCTGAACTTACTCTCACTTTAGGTACAGCTATAGAATTATGGATTTCCTGACACAATAATTAATTCTCTGTCTTGCTCTCTCTTTACATGTGTGTGGGAACCCAATAAGCTCACTTATAAAATGTTTTTATGCAACTTCTGTTTAAAAACAGTGTCGTCTTTTTGCCTCCTAAACTTCCAGGAGAAATGACACGGATGATCTATGCCTTGCTGTGATAGACACAAGAAATCATCACAAGTTCTGCCATCGTACAAGTCACTCTAATTAGTGTTCTTGCAAGAGAGCTCAGCAATGAGGCTAAGAAACAGATGGGCAACTGGAATTAAATCTCTCTTCTGATAAAACAACTGAAAACTGGAGAGGGGCATATTCAGATTACACCTCAACTTTTTTCGATCCCTACTGTTACTTCATTTAGGGAAAGACAATAAAAATTCAATTTAACATCAAATTGTGAGATATAGTGAGGCTGTAGTTCCACCCCATATTTGATGACCACAGAATATCTTGAATAGGAAAGAAAGAATGACTTATGAATGTGATGCATTTATTATATTCTTTATCATAATTTGAAAATATATTGTGACCAAATACTGGACACAGATATTTCAGGCAGAAAGAAAATTGTATGGTAGCTGGAGAATCACTTAGTCATTTTGAGGACTTAGAAACTGCAACCAAACGTCTCGAGTCACATGGGAAAGCTGTGGTAAAACCAAGAAATGTATCTCTCAGTGAAATTTTATGAACCAGGCATTTAAAGAACATACCACAGTTTAATAAACTTTCATGGGTCAGCTGCGCTGTGGTTATTACCCACATTATTGTGTACAATTTTAGCCCACATGCAATAAAAAGTAATTCAAGTTGTCCCAATGCTCTTCATTGCTGCCTAGGACAAGATAGAGGATCCCACACCAGCAGCAGAGTAGGAGCAAACACGAGGGTGGTCACTGTACAGTAACTCTGTAAGCCATGGAAAATTGGTTTTATGTTTGAACCCTCAGGCTGGTGAGCAGAGCGTGAGACTGCTTCTCCTTTCTTTTACCAGGCACCCCCAAGGGAGATCTCCTAACTCTGGTGTTGTCATCACCTCTCAGTAGGGAAAGAATGTTCTGACGGCTGTTGACCCATGTGCAAAATAAAATCTAAACTGATATTGCAATAGTGAAATGCCAAGAGGTTTCAGTAACCATTCTGTGTCAGTGTTCATGTTTTCCAGGCATGGAAATTCTGCCCTTCGGGACTTGAAAGAACTCCGCTTCACTCCCCTTACACACACACACACACACACAAGAAAACATTAGATATTATATGATGATACTATTGGTAAGATCTTTCCTTTTTTTGTTGAAGTTGTGAATAAGGCAATAATGGTTAGATTCAGGAATTACAGAGGAGGGAATACCAATAAAAATTAATGATGCAGATGCAATGGGTTTCCCTCCAATACCAGGGGTTCCCTTTACATAAAGGTCCAAATTTCAGCGCTGGAGGTACCAAGGTTAATAATATCCTCATCTGATCTGTTTCTCACAAGTACACAAATGGGAAAGCAAGGACAGCAAAGGAGAAGAGCTGTACCATGTCAAGGAAATCAGAATACTTCAGACTTTTCCAGAGGAACCAATTTCCCAGCTTCTCTGTCTCTCTAGCACCCAGCCATCATTTTCCATGCCGTATCAGACTGCCATACCTGGCTACATCACATTGTCTTTCTTCCCCTCCACCATTAGATACCCTTGTAGGGAGAACAAACCACAGAAAATGCTCTGACCTACACTGCCTGATCCCTTCCTCATCGCCTTTTATCTGTCAGTGTCTTCTGTTTAGTAATTAATTTATTTCCCTCTTGAGGTCCTCTGGAGATTTGCAGTTGATGAGCATTTTTTTGATTCAAAAAGCCTTTGCAATGGGATTTTGGAGTAAATTTTATGTCACCAAAAGAACAAAAGAATAGAATGAAGCTAAAAGAAGCCAAAGGCTTGTGTGGAAAAGTTCCAACTTTCCGGTTTGTTGGTATAGAGTTTTAACAGGAACACAAGAAAGATTAAACCAATGGACAAAAAAATTACGGTTTTGAAGATGACTTAAAAAACAAAACACAACCTCAACAATAGTTTTTCATAATCTGAATGTAACAGTTAACTCTACTGGAGATTTATTGAGAGTTTAAACCTTTTAAATAACATTATGAATGACTGGATTGTATGTCGCCTCTGAACCAGATAAAATCCGTAGTGATCTTATTGATATTAGGGGAAATAACTTTTTCAGCCCAGACCTAAGATATCACCCTCACAGCAATGGTAGAACTTTATTTTATGTTTATTTTAAATTCTGGGTGTAAGCAGGCAGTTATAGATACTCTTATCTGCAAACTTCAGAAAGTAGGTCTGTAGGAGGAACAAATTTTAACTAACCCAGAGGCTGCTCCTTGAAGCTCCTGTTGTAGGAGCTAGTAGCTTTCCAAGCTGTGCAGGGTAAGGTTCTCTTCAGATCTAAGACACAATGCTATGAAAATTTATAGAATCTTTGAATATTTTGTGTTGGAAGGACTCTGAAAGATCATCTCCTTCCAAGCCCCCTGCCATGAGCAGGAACATCTTTCCACTAGACCAGGTTGCTCCAAGCCCCATCCAACATGGCCTTGGAGGATTATTCTTTTCCTTCCTCAATATTAAAGAGTCACCCACTGTACCCTGCAGTAGGGTTAAGTGAATGTCTCCTGTGACAGCAAGATAACCTCCTGGGTGGGTTCTTATTGCAGTTCTTTCAGGAAGTTTGAAGTCAGGAGAAAAATTTTGCTCTTTTAGTGTCTTGTTCATCATGTCTCATGAGAAAGTGCATTTATTAGTTTATATCTTTTTGTCTTGGGCTGGGCGGGAACAAAGTAATTGGAAGTTAGGATAATTTCACTGCCCATTATAGGTTAGAAGGTTGAGTTTGTATCATCTCAAGCCCTTTTAACTTGCTTCACAGTTTGTGACTTGTCCTGGGGAAATAAGTCAATCCTAACAAAATCTCCAGGTGTAGGCATGGAAAAGTCTCTTCAATTCAATATTGAGAGCTGAACCAGGCTTCTGTTAAAGACTTCTACAAGTTCTTGTATTGGGAAAACAGAATTTGATCTTTCAAGTTGATAGTTTAAGTACGGAGATGATGTGATGTGACTAAATTTCCACCCTCATGTAATTAACATATCTCTCTGCCAATAAACTAGGGTTTATTAAAATTTAATAGTTTGGTATGCTTTGGTTTCTCAAGTAAGATGTTGCTTCCCTTATAGTATCCCAGCAGTAATGTCCAGCAGTTCATCTATTTCCCAGATGTCCAAGTCTATTTTTAATAACTTGGAATGAAATGGTCCCTTCCCTACCCTGCTTCTGATCATCTTCTGGGAGGCTTTGCACTTGAGGCATCTCTTTTCTTTGCCTGCTCTGTTTTTGCCCAAGTACCTCCCATACTAACCAGGTCTCTGATGTCCTTGGCCATATTTAGCCAGGATGCTGTTTTTGTAGACTCCTGTTTTGCATTCCCAAGATAGCCTCTGCTTTCAGTGATCAGTGTCACAATTCAACTGACTGCACCTGCAGTGGTACCATGTATCCTTTATTCACACATTACTATGTTTCCAGCATTTCTGAGAGCTAACTTGGCCGCCTTCTGTGTGACTGTCAGCTCCAACAGAGGAGTACATCAACAGCTGGGTGTATTTCTTGCTAGATAATAATAAATAATATCTTTCAAACACAAGCGAGCTTGGCTGAGGATTTCCATATCTTTTCATGTTTTCTTTAGTTTCCTTCAGTTGAGAATCTCATGTGCTGGCTTATTTTCATATTTTCAATGTGTAGAGTTGTCTAGATGAGAAACCAGCTTTATACATCTCATTTCATCACATGTGATACTGCAGACTCTGTAGCATGCATTGAATTCACACTGAAAATGGCTTTTAGCCATTTGATAGAATCACAAAATAGTTTGGCTTGGAAGGGACCTTAAAGCTCATCTTGTTCCACACCATACCATGGGCAGGGACATCTTCCACTAGACTGGGTTGCTCCAAGCCCCATCCAACCTGCCCTTGAACACTTCCAGGGAAGTGTTTTCATTTCTAAAGGTTCCCTTTCCCTGGAAAGAACACACTTTCCTTGGGTTCAGGCGCAGTAACATCCACACAATCTTACCAGTTGTTGCTTGGAGATAGTAATACCACCTGCTTCATTCAAGCCATGCTGTGTATCTCCTTTCTCCATATCATCTCATCATGGATAGAAAGCCACCAGGTCTTTTGAGACACAACTTAGGTGAATCAATTAACCTTCTGACAGACCACCTTTATTATTAGTTATAACAAGGATTCAATGACATTTAAGAAGCCTAGAAGATGCACACTTAAAAAATCCTAAAATTAACAAAAAATTGAAAGTATTTCTGAGAAGATGTTAGCTGCAAACTCCTATATTTGAGGTATTTTTGGAAGCTGCCAGAACAGAGGAAATGTTCAATCTCCCATACCTCAGACAGTTGCAATCTTGTCTTAATTTTGTTTGTATTAAATTTCAAATGTATTCAGTGACTCGTTGTTGCGAACAGATGGGGTTGTTGTGATTGTGACCTGCCACAGCTTCTGTCACGCTGCCTCTGTGGGTTATGCATGGATGTAGGTGGATTTACATACATACATAAGTGCTCAGCTAGAGACAGTGATGAGTGACTCAGAGCAACTCCCAGCCAGCGCTTCTAGTGCCTGTTTTCCTGTGGAAACAAGCAGGAACCGACCCGTTGTAGGAGATTAACAGAGGTATGGAAATGTTTCTCTGATAAAGGTAAGGAAATACAAGTCATTAAAAGCCGTTATAGTTAAAGACTTTGAGGCAGACATATCTGCAACACTGGGTATAGCTTTGCAGCACTCACAGTACGTGTGTAAGCAATCCATTTGCTTCTTGGACCCTCCAGTACTGCTTGTTAGTGAGATGATATCCCATTATTTCCTACGGACAAAAGAAGGCAAGGAGAATAAGAACTAAAACGTGCCCCCAAGGAGAGATTTAGAGTAAGAAAATGGAAATGGGTCCTGAACCTGCAAAGCCAAGACTAGTCCCAAACAAGTCAGGGCACAGAAGATGGAAAAAAAACCAAAAAACCCTCAACCTGTGCCTGCTTAAGTCTGCAAATAAGCAAGTCTTGATGCACAAGAATGAGCTGTAAAGGATGCAAGAAAGAAAAAACAAAGAAGTAGGCTAGCACAAAGAGGAAACAGGACTGTCAAATTCAATACTACAGTTTGAAAGAGTTTAGAGGTCATGGAATGGTGAATAAGGTACTGTTTCTGAATAAGGATGAGGTTACAGATTTGCTGTACTATTCTGGAAAAGTGAAAATTGTGAGGAACTTATGCTTTGGAAAAAGTAAAATCATTGTCAGATGAAAAGCTAAGGCTAGCATAGGAAGAATTGAAAGAGTAACCAGTTTGGGGGGACTCAAGGGAGACAGAACAACTCCCAGATGAAGCAGATTTAATTCAGGTATTTGAAGGTGTATACGTGTGAGTTAGGTGCCTTAAGTCATTGGAAAGGGAGTCAGTACTTTCAACAGAGGCTTATGCAAGGTTCAGCTCATCGTATGGGCGCACTGGTTGCATAAACAGTGTCTGCTCAGCCAAGTACTGGTGAGAGCCTGCATTGCCTTGCCAAAACACTGGCCTTTTGTGCCATGTGAGATGCCCTAGACTATTTGAGACATTCTCTGGGGCTGGCAGATGTGATCCAGGACCCATGGAAGATACATGCTTCTCCAGGTCAAAAGTTAGAGACTATTTTATACTCCAGAAAATCTCAGGCAACCTCCTGTACCTACATTTAGGCAACTGAACCAGGCTTCGGGTTGTACAGAGATCTCATCTTACACACCTAAATGTAAATGGCCCGGCCTGTGATCTGAATCCCATCTTAAGTAATCAGTTATACCGAGATTAATTGGAACACCGGACTTCTCATGCAAGTGGGACTTGTACAAGGAGGAGCATTTAAGCCTCACACCAGGATGTCTTTCTGCTCAGTTAGTGTGTGAGTCATAGCCACAGTACAACACATAAAGGAGAACAAAGAAAATGCGTGAGGTATCTGTATCTGTGTCTTTGGAAAATAGAATTTGCATTGATGCTGCCTAATTTATTTATTTAGAAAGAAAATGTGAGATATGGCCACTCAAGGAGACGGAAGTATCTAGGCAAGAACTAAATAATTTAGGCAGCCTGAAAGTCGGGGAAAGGGGAGAATGCTTGCTTCAATTTGAAAAAAAAAAAATCAAGCAAAAGAAAACCAGAAAAAAGACAGGAAATCATTGTCTACTCCTTTACCCATTAAAGTATTTTTTAAAGCGAATAAAATCCATATTGTCTATGTGAAAAAATTTAGATTTACTGTAAAACTGATTTTAACAAGAAAAGTAAAAAAAAGGAAAATTGAAAATTGTAATATTCTTTTGGGACAGTTCTGATGTTTCCTTCTCTAGGTACAGGTAGTTCATGGAAGATTATTTCCACAAGACAAAAAATGACAACTGTGAGATTTTTTTTTTTCCCAACACTGCTTTGGGGACCATCTCTCCCTTCTAAAAAGAAATAAAACTAAGAATTTTTGTCTTGGGGAGAAAAAAAAAGAAAAGGCTTTTCTCTTTCTCAAACAGCTTTACTGGCCAGTATTGTTGTCATTCTGTTTTGCCAGTGCTGTCAGATGGCAACAAGTGAAACATGATTTTTATTTATAATTATTATGTGCTACTGCTGGGGAAGGAACGGTTAGATTCCCCCAGTTCATAATGTTCCCTGCCTGTGACATGTCCTGTCCCTTGGCTTCTCTTCAACAATTTTGAACAGGTTATTTTTAGTCTTATTATTTTTTTTCTTGCTGCCTGTGCTTTCAAGTTTCCCTCTGACTTTAATTAAAGTGTCCTTAGGCATGTGCATGTAGAAAGCTAACAAGTTCACCCAGTCAAGATCTCTCCTAATTACAATGCAAAGTAGGAGTTCAAGTGAGGAGAACATCAAACAGCTTTTATGTGACATGTGAGAGCTTGACACTGTATTTTGACAGGCCTGTTGTAGAATACATGATGCCACTAAAATACTTTTATAAAGTAACATCCCAGCTTACACATCATCCACAAAACAAGCCTATGGTGCAGAGAGCAAGCTGTACAACAGGATGCATAGAGCAAAAGACAGTGTTTGGGGTGTTATTGATGTGTTATATAAACAGTGGTAAGATCCAAAATGCGACGACTTTTGGTTTCTTACATGTGGTGGCACTTACAGATTTACTAAATCCATAGGCCAGTTCTTCAGATCTTGGTGCCCACCATGTAGCTGCTTGATGAAAGACGAAGCGTTTGACCCTCCGCATTAACAAGCATGAGATAAACTGTGCAGCCTTTCTGGGCAGTAGAGGAAAAACATATTTTCTGTGGGTGTGGCACAGAGAAAAGGCATAATACAACCTCATCAGACAAGGAATCTATGCACAAAAATAGATTTTTTTTTCACCCCAATTGCCTCTATGGAATCACAAAAACACTATGGTTTCAAAAGACCTTGGAGATCATCAAGTCCAACCACCAACCCAGCACCACCACCTTGTTCACCACCAAATTATGTTCTCAAGTGCCATATCCACACGTATTTTAAGTCCCTCCGGGGATTGTGGCACTGCCACCGCCTTGGGCAGCCCATTCCAATGCTTGACAACCCTTTCCACGAAGCAATTTTCCCTAATCTAAACCTCCCGTGGTGCAACTTGAGGCCATTTCCTCTCTGTTCTGCCGCCTGTTATCTGGGAGAAGAGATCTAGACCCACCCAGCTCCCCCCTCCTGTCAGAGAATTGCAGAGAGCCAGAAGGTCCCCCCTGAGCCTCCTTTTCTCCAGGATGAGCCCCCCCAGCTCCCTCAGCCGCTCCTGCTGCTCCAGACCCTTCCCAGCTCCGTTCCCTTCCCTGCACACGCTCCAGCCCCTCAAGGTCTCTCCTGTCTGAGGAGCCCAGAACTGCCCCAGCGCTGGAGGTCCCTCAGCAGGGCCAGCACAGGGACGGGCACTGCCCTGGTCCTGCTGCCACACCACGGCTGAGACAGCCCCAGGGCCACGGGCCTCTTGCCCCGCTGGGCACACTGCTGGCCATGATCGCTGTAATTATGAATCACAACAACCTGTAGGTCTCACACTGCTTAGAGGCTGTGAACCCAGCATACGCCTTCCTTTCAGGCTGCGGTTTGTCCACCGTAGGCTGGGCCTAATCATGCCAAGAGGTTTCATTTTTTTTCTCAGCAGTTATAACAGGAGCCAAAGGTGACTAGCTTAGATAATAATGCTACACGGAAGTACAGAACTATAGAATAGTTTGGGTTGGATGTGACCTTACAGATCATCTCATAATTACAACATGTAAACTAGTTGAGGAAGAAGACAAGCTGGGACTGGGAGAAAGAAAGAAGGGAGGGTGAATATGATTAGTATACATTATCAGAGCCAAAAAAAATATGCACTTTAGCCTGAGAGCTTTCGTCTTTCCATGGAGTGTTTGTAGCTGTTCTTAAAATTGAAATTTTCTTGTGGAAAAATATATTGTTTGGTTGGAGTTTTGAGAAATTGCAAATAAGATTGAGAAGCAGGCTCAGGCGTGTGAGGAAAACTTCAGTGAGAAGTACAAGAGGCTCATTTCCTGACCTAGAGCTCGAGTCATAACTCACCATCAACAGCAGTGCCGTGAGTCCTCTGCAGTCAGAGCAGACATGACAAGAGCAGGAACGGGTGAGTCAAGCCCTGTGGGTGTGTGAATGACTGTGCAGGACTCCTGCATGACAAGCACCTTTTATTTCAGCATTCACGGTGCCACTCAGCACTCAGCAGCGACTTTTTTAGTCGCAGGATCAATATCCTGAGTGAGAGAGGTGGAGAAAGGAGAAATGCAAAAGAGAGAAAAAGCAGAAATGCACAGAAAAACAGAGAAGGGAAGGAACACTGTCTACAATGTGAAAAAGAAGGAGCTGGGTTTTTTTAATAGTTGCACAGGGGCAGTCACACACCCTTACGGTCATGGGTAACATTTCTGTGAGACTCTTACAGCACCTCAACTGCAAGTCCTGCTATTGTCAATATGAAAGCAACATTAACAGAAAAGCTATTCCATACAGTGTATTGAAGCTTAAATATTTAAAGCAGCTTAATTACAGAGTATCTGAACTGCCAAGCAGTTACTTGTCTGAGAAAAATTTAGGACTGAACAGCAGAAGTATTCTGCATGGCCTCACAATTCAGGCCAAAAGGAGGCAACAACTACCAAATTTTGCTTTCTGTTCAGCCCTGCCTGAGAAAAGCGACAATTTTGTTAGAATTGAATGAAAGTACAAAATATGCTCAGAGGCAAAATAATGTGCAGAGACTAGAAACGCAGTGTCTCATATCTTAGAATATCTTATCCATTATTACAGCTGCATTTACCTTAATGTATTTCAGCGTGAATTGTCTTGTAAGGAGGATATGTAGAGAGTGTTGTAGTTATTGTAACAGCCACAGGGCCTCCCTGAATAGCACAGCACAACATACTGTACTTAATGTTGACACTGTTCAGTGAAACAATTATTACAATCAATTTGACTTCTAATGTGACTTCTCTTGTAAATCTCTGGGTCATTAACCTTAACAACATCAATGTACTGTCAGTATCCAGTTCCACCAAATTAGTGTCCGAGGTAATAGGAGAAGGAATGTATTAATGTGTTATTGGTGACTAATAAAGACAGCAATCCTCTAATGTGCTATGAAGAGCAGCTGAAGCATGCAAGGGAAGAGGAAATAGACAAAGTCAGGGCAGCAGGCACATTTGGTGGTATATGGCAGGCCATCCAATCAGGTGTTAAACAGCTTGACCTCTTTACCACTGAATAAGGAGGAGCAGGGATGGGAATGAGTCCCTGGCATATGGTCTGAGGCCAACTGTGTGAGGTTCAATAAGACCAAGTGCCGGGTTCTGCACTTGGGTCACGACAACCCCCTGCAGCAGTACAGGGCTGGGGTAGAGTGCCTGGAAAGCTGCCCATGGGGAAAGGTCCTGTGGGTGCTGGTGGCAGCGGCTGGACACGATCCCAGGTGTGCCCAGGGGGGCAAGAGGCCCGTGGCCCCGGGGCTGTACCACCCGTGGTGTGGCAGCAGGACCAGGTCAGTGCCCGTCCCTGTGCTGGCCCTGCTGAGGCACCTCCAGCACTGGGGCAGTTCTGGGCCCCTCAGACAGGAGAGACATCGAGGGGCTGGAGCGTGTGCAGGGAAGGGAACGGAGCTGGGAAGGGTCTGGAGCAGCAGGAGCGGCTGAGGGAGCTGGGCGGGCTCATCCTGGAGAAAAGGAGGCTCAGGGGGGACCTTCTGGCTCTGCAACTCCCTAATAGGCAGAGGTTGGGCTCTGCTCCTAAAGAATAAGGGACAGGATGAGAGGAAATGGCC
>VZRE01014116.1:0-10210 GCA_013396775.1 Cephalopterus ornatus
ATGAACAAACCCCAACTTTTATTACAATTATGATGCTAATACAGCTATTGCTGTATTATCCTAGTTATGCTAATAATATCTTTAAATAAATCAGCTTATTTACAATTAATCATTTTCATCTTAGAAAACTGCATGTTCACACAATCAAAGTTCACACTTAATCTTCGAATATAAATTATACTATGTAAGTGACTGCTTTTGGAATTTCTGACTAAAAGACTTGCACTGGGTAAGTATCAGAGGCAAGATGAAGTTTTCCTGCTAGTTTGCTATTCTCACCTCAACGTATGATTTCACAAGTAACTGTTTTGTTAGGTCTCCATTGTGCGTAACAAATTATTTTTCAGTCCTTAGAACAGGAGCTGAAATGCACCATCAAGCACATTCACCCTTGTTCAGTGAAGCTCTGAAACACCTCTTAACTGCTTCCCAGAGATACAACATGGAGACATCAAACAACTGTCAGCTGAATATATACTATGAACGACTCACAGAAGTCTAACCCCTGCTCACAACATTTTGCTACTAAAATCAGTTTGTGCAACTGCATCCCTGAACTGCAACAGCTCAGCTTCTACTGTTTTGCAGGGGGATCAGGATAAGCCTCAAGGAGCTCTTTCTATTCCCTCTGGTATCACCATCATCTGCAGACACATTGAACATGAGGATCTGTGCTGTGCCTTAGCATAAGAACCATTTTGCTGCTTGACATTCAGGTTGATTTTTTTCTATCAACCCGAAGATGACATAGAAGCAAGTCATTGCAAAAGAAGTCTTTGTTACAACCAGAAAACTAATGTGACTTTCTTAATAACCCCACAGAAGTTTCCCCTTGACCAAATTTAAGTGCCCACTCATTCCTGCACAAAGGCTCAACACACAAATCCTACCAATCTGAAAGGCTGCTATACATCCAACAATACTGTAACCCAGCCCTTCCAAAGCCAGAATGGAGCCAACTATAAAGTAAAAAATAAACAACCAACCAACAAAAATAAACAAATAGAAAAAAAAATCCTTGTTATGAAAAATGGAAAGTTAAACAAGTTAGACAAGTTTTACTACCATGATCTAAAAACTTTCCTGCCCCTCCCTTGTCAGATATTTCAAGTTTGAGCATTTTTTTCTTAATAATACTGCTCTAATTGAATGGAATTCAAGCATGTGTTTTGATTTGCAGAACAGAATGGCTTTTTTTGAAAGTAGAAAAGCTTTATCCCAGAAACACCTACACTTTAAAAACAGTCTTTGCCTTAATCATTGGCTTCACTTTCTTACACTGAATACCTCTGCTAAGTCAGTGAAAATCAATGAAGTGAAACCTTAAGAATTCTCAGATATTTTATTCTGCTATGTACTGCTGAAATCATGTGAAAACAAAATATGTAACCAAAACCTTGTAGTTTGTCACTTACCTCTGCTGTGTTCATGATGTGAATTAAACTGCTTAGAGCTGGAAGCAAGAATTCCGACAGAAACAATTAGCCAGAAGAAATACAGAGATTAAAATCAAAGGCTGAAGAGAAAGCAGAAAAATAGACATGATGAAGAGGAAATCAGATTATTAAAGGAGATAAAATAACAAGGAACCAAATAACACTAGGCTACAGAGAATGTCTGAGCTACTAGGATTAGACATTGAAGAATAAAAGACTTCTGTAAATTAAATGGCAACAGCTCTCCTTGCAACAATAAGTGCTTTTATCTTCATTTTTGTTACCATTAAGTTTCTAGTGAGGATCTTGCTGGTGAAGTGCTCCTGAAAGTTACCAGAGAAGCAAAATATACACAGAAAATGAAATAATTAAGCTTCTTCTAAGCTATGTGGAGATTTTGCACCCTCTGCAGGTCCAGGAAGACATAAAGAAACTACAAATATAACCAAGCTGTAATAAAAATATATTTTGGATTTTATTTATAGGTGCTGCATTTATGTGGCAATGGCTATTTTCCCCTTTTCAGATGTTCCTGACTCCTCTCCTTTATGAACCAAGCCATGTATGACATTTGTTTTTTCTGTTTAAGTTTTGACTTAGTACAGAGGACTACTCTGCTAACTGGGTTCAGGGCATTTGCAGTGACACAAGTCTTCTTTAGACAACATTTTTTTCTTCACTACTTGCAAATATTAGAAGAGAGGGTTTTTAAATGACCAAAGCCTACAACATATAAACATGATCCCCTTATATTATTACATATTACACTATATATTAAATTAGACAGTCTTTCTTCTTCATATACTAGTTATATTCTTTGCATGAGACACTTTTAACCATACACAGTAAGACTGAAAGAACAGCAATCATCCAATTTCTTGTAGAGATAAGATAATTTTAAGTAAAGTCACTTGGGAAGTATTCAACAAAAGGATATTCTGTATTAAAAAAAAAAAAGGGTGTCAACTTTTAAAGTTAATATATATCAACTTAATCATGAAATGAAAGTTCCCTGTGTAAAAATCATTTAACCTAATACATTAGCACAAAATTCTATAAGTAAATATAAGAAATTAAATCAGTGGACATTGAACTTTTTTTTCTTAATAGAAACTAATCCTCTAAAATATTAAAAGAGCAAAAATCTTGAAAGTGGTTGAGAAAAAAGGAAAAGTAAATAATATTGTATTTAATATGAAAGTGAGTTCTATGGATTTGGTAAAGCCAGTTATATATTACTGTGTATGTATTATCTGATACAACTGCTCTACTACATGTTACACTGCAGCAAATATAAACAAAGTCAGTTATTGATTAAAATTTGTGATGAAAAAACATATTGGACTAGTATCAAGTGTATTTCAGGGAAAGACTGCATACTACTTTTCCTAATTACTTCAATGTGTATTTAAAACAGACAGCTGCTTTCAATTGATTTTGAAAGCTCCATTGACGTCAATAACAAAACAGTGTTAGCAAGAGATCTACAATAAAATAAGATGAGCTTTAGGAGCAACTGTGCTTTTGGTTATTTATTTTTAAAGTACTTTCTTGCTTTCAGTGGGACTCAGATGAAAAACACACTTAGATTTCAGAGGATGACTTCGCTGTTTGCCCTGCCTCTCTCCTTTCTCTCTGCATCTCTCATTTCACATGCCTAATCTCATACTCTGCACCTCCTACAGAGAAGCCATTCCTAAGTTTTTCCTTGGTTTCCCCACCAGTTGCAACTCCACTTTCCTCCAAATTTACTAAAGATCAACAATAAAATTGTATTAAAGTGCTGTTATTAGGCTAAGGAAGAATTCAGAAAATGTAGAAGATAATATGGACTAGGTATAAACACTGCAATTAAATTTTCACAACCGAAAGACCTAGTAGTGTGATACTTTCTTATTAGAAGTTCACAATTGATTTCCAGGTAATGCTAATATGCTATAACAGATGACATAAATACCTTAGGAATGTTTGAACATATCTCCAGCCCAAGAAATAGCTTTTAGATCAAGAAAAAAATATGCCAAAATTGAAGGAAGAATAGCAGCATCTCCTACAAACAATCTAAGGAAAGGCAGGGCCTGTGATCTTCATTCCTTTATAACAGCAGAGACTTTTTCAGACTTTCTTATACTTCTAACATAGAAAAAAAGCATAAAGCCATTTAAAATGACCAGGTAAAATAATTTTCTTAGGAAAAAATCAGACCAATTTTTCTCTTTTTACTTAAACATGTTTTAAGTTTGCTGTTTTTCCTAAACCTATTTAAAAGGTGGATTCTGTGTAATGGGATTGTCAGTATAGTCTAGCTTTGTTAATAGTTTAATTTTTTGAATGAAAGAAAATAAAATTCTCATTATACCTGTCTTGAATTGACGTCAGCACATAGTTGTCTTCTCTTGTCAAGCAAGATTCTAAAATTCCTTTCAAAAACTGATCTGCAGAGAGTCACAGAACCCTTTCTTTTTACCCTTATACACCAACCAGGTTGAAGATTCTACTGTAAGAAAAAAGTCTGTAGATGAACATGAAAACAAAAATTTAAATGGAGAGTGGAGCAGTGCAATAAAAGTAAACAACTCTGTTTACATAAATGTGGTTACTCGCCATTTCTAAGTGTGTGAGTCAGCACAGGCAGGCAGCTAGGACAACCACAAACTCAGAACTAAAACACAAAGAGTAAATCTATTTCCATTTCCTCACTAATGAGGGGATACTAAAAGCAACACCAGGGCAGAGGTACGCAGGCAGAGACAAAGGCACCATTAAACTCAGTCTGTGCTGAAAGATAGTGGCCTGCTGTTCATACAGTTTCATTAAGAGACCCCAGCTGCAGGGTCACTTGAAGCATATTTACAATTGCCAGTTTTCCACTCCCTTCCAACACTAAGTATACCTCCTTGACACAAGTGTATCTATTTTAATAAGACCTTTAACTAAAAGACTGTCAATTCTCTCGTAGTAGCAATTTCATAAATAAGCCATTAGGTAACCCATTTAAAAATCGACTATTTCCAGTTACTAAATGTAAATATCTTCTCAGGTAATTTGTTGGATGCCACCCAGGCATATCTGTTTGTTCATAGTCAGAAATAACTGCCTGACGTTAAGCTGACAGGTATTTGACAATCCCTATGAACACTTCAGAGTGCAAAGAACTGGACTGCTGCCTAACCAGCACATTTCCTCACCAGTCACAACTTTCCTACACTCTTTTCCATGACCAGCCACTGCCATTCCCTTTGTATTGCTTAGCCCAGGAAATCAAAACTGTCAAAGGTCTGGATCAAAGATGATGTCTCAGATCTTTTTTAAAGTGAACTTTAGTGGAAGAGCTCCAAAATTTAAAGGAGGAAACAAAGAGAGGAAGGACCCTAAAAGCAAGGAATAGGCAGAAATCAGACCATACAACTGCTGAACTGGAGAAAGCCTTCACAGAATTTAACTCAAGGCTCTTCTGAACACAGTTGAAGTACGTGCTTATGGACATGTTGAATGAGTGAGTTAGGCTGCTTCAAGAGTCACTGTCAAAGGTATTAGCAAAAGCAGGTTTTAAGGTAAATTTGTAAAGACATAACTTAAGGTGTAACTTAATGGCAAGATTTACTCTATTAATTATTACATAAATGAATCATACAAAGGAAAATTGTATTAGAATTGGTTTAGAATGATTTGCCTGGAGATTGGGGGTGCAAAAGAGTAAGGGTGCGAACAGTAATGGTGCAAAAGGGCTTAGCAACGCTTAATCATTGATTAATTTAATATTTATGAAGTGATTCAATAAGATTTATTACAATTACTACAGTGACGTAATTATAGATTGAAGATAGCAACATTTATACTCTACTTGAGAGGGTATTTGAATCAATTCACATGCGTACACACACATACAGAGATGTCTGTATCTATATCTATGTGTTCAAAGGTATCTGTTAAAAATTCCCCTTGACTTCAGTGAAATACTCATATTGGATGCCTTTGTATCTCTCAATGGGTGAAGGGTTGAGCCTCAAGGAGTGGGGATATTACCCCAGACTTCATCATCAGCTTTTAGCAACAGTCATCCAAGAATTGCAGACTTGAGGGCTTTATAAGCTCTGAGAGCCATCCCACTCAGAGGAAGATGTTAGTGCAGCCCACTGTGGTCCAGGAGACCTCAAAAGGCCTCATTTAGGACCTAACAGGAATCCATCCCTAAGATCGCAGAGTGGCCCCAAAGACAGGGGAGAAAACACACCACTACACAAGAGAAACAGGACACAACTCGGTTTGGGATTTAGTGGATCTCTGGTGATTCTGGTCCAGTGAATTTCTAAACATGGTTTTAGAGTTTTGGTAAAAAGTTTCACTTCAGCGTCGGCAAAATTGATGTCTTGCAATGACTCCAAAGGCCACTGCTTCATGGAAATGATTTCAGAAAGTAGTGAAAATCCATGACTTGCTGATAAATTTGTGTACTGTCTGTTGCAATCAAGGAGGCAAGAATCAACCAAAGCATTTTAGATATGTCTGTCTCATATACAGAACTTTCTCCACTGCTGATGACATTTCCAGAACCACGAACATGACATACTGCAAATTAGACCTGATGGAAGTAGATCTCAGTTAGAGTAGACATTTCCTGCTCTGAGTTATTGGTGTTTGTTTACTTCTGTTTTTAAAGAAAGGCTATACAATAATCCAGAAAGACACTCAAGATTGTGTCAGAGTACAGCATAGACGGGCAAAAATTTGGATGCACCAACTGCCACAGGCATCCTATAAAGAGGCCATCTGCAAAATAGTCACCTCCAGCACAGTGCCAGCTTTGAACACCACTACCACATTTATTGTGCCCACACCCACAGGCTTCATTTCAAGGGTGCACAGGGCCGGGCACCCTGGGAGGGCTGCCAGGCTGCCCAGGGTGTGGCAGGGAGGTGACTCAGCCAAAGCACAGGGGTAAATGGAGGTTAGCATCCAAGGAAAAAGAAGGTTCAAGGGGGATCTTGTCAAAGTATATAAATATCTGAAGGGAAGGTGAAAAGACAACAGAGCCAGGCTCTTTTCAGTGGTGCCCAGTGACAGGAGGAGAGGCAATGGCCACAAACTCAAACAGAAGAAGGTCCCTCTTACCTTTACAAAACACTTTTTTACTGTGAGGGTGACTTAGCACAGTTTGCCCAGAGAGGTTGTGGTATCTTCCTCCTTAGAGGTATTCAGAAGTCATCAGGACACATTTCTGAGCAACCTGCTCTCAGTGGTTCTGCTTGAGTAGGGAACATGGACAAGATGACTTCTAGAGGTCCCTTCCAATCTCACCATTCTGTGATTCTGTGCTATGTCTCAATCTTCACCCAGTGCATACTCCGAAAAGGTGCCCAGGGTGCTTTTAGACTCACAGGGGAAAACCCCCCAAGTTTTACTAAAATGTAAATAACATTACTTATCTTCCTGGAGTCACATTTGTCATTTCATTATTAGTTGCAATCAATACATTGCAATGTTGTGCCACATTTCTCTCTGACATAAATGACTCTCCACATCTTTCTTCAAAAAAGAAACAACACGAAATCCACATCCTGAACACATTTCTCATGACCTTCACTTATTACCTGTAGATACTCACTTGCCAGCTCCACAGGAAGAGACATTAGGCTACCTAGCATTAGTTCAGCAAAATAATGCACGTTGTTTCCCCAGGGAGCACTAACAGCAAGGCTGCCTCATGCTGGGGCTTTCTAAGTAAGAACTTTCATCTTTGAAGGTTGGACTTGGTGATCTTGGAGGTCTTTTCCAACCTTAATGGTTCTATGATTCTGTCTGGACAAAACCATTCCCAACAGCATTGAACTGGCCACAGAAGTGATTTGGGTTTTTTTGCATTTCAACAAAGGCTGGTCAAGAAGGAGCACCATTACTCTTCTTCTAGATGAGTCACTCTAAAGGAAGGACAACTCCAAATCAGATACACTAGTAAAAATCCAGTCAGGTGATAGCAATCCATGGCCATGACTAACAGGGTTATGTGCAAGTCAGTGCTTGTATCTGCACACTCTGATTTATAAAACACCATGGCAGGGTGCTCCAGGAAGTTGCTATACTTCTCAGGGAGCAAAATCACTATGAATCAGCAAAAATGTTGAGATGAATAGGCCTCAGTTACCACCCACACTGCATCCAGCAAATAATAGTAATAATAATAGTAAAAACTAAAGGAAGGCTTTTAAACTCACATAAAGTCAGGTTTTATATGGCTTTAAATTATGATAGTTATCTTTCTCCATACAGATAAAGCAATCAGGTAAAACAGAACAAAAATAGTTGAACAGAAAAGCCTGTATACATAACTGTGTCCTACCAGCAGATCTCCCCTGCCAGCCCATGCTGTGGCTGAGTTGCCAAAATCTCTTCTTGCTCCTCCCTAGCCTGCAGGAAGCTCATTCCAAAATCGTTAATGTCTTAGAATAAAGGTTTAGGAGGGGAAAAAGTGTTTAAGACTCTGCTTAGACACATGGATTAAAAAAAAAAAAAGAAAGAAAAAAAAGAACAATTATGGTTGGGTTTCATACCTTTCAGACCAAGATTTTATGTAATTAAAGTAAGTTTAACAGCTCAGTCTCAACATTTCCTAGTCTGTTTTCTACATAATTTTGATCAGCTCCTCTTGCTGTAGTACCCAAGCACCTCTAATAATAAATTAAGTAATATGTATATGACATAGGCTTGGTGTAACAGATTGTCAGTCTAATCAGAGGTCAGTGCAGAAGAGTACTGTGGTCTTTTCTGGCCTTAAAAATAACGTACCATTACTGAATTTATAAAATCTTTACAGAGTTTTTCTATTTTTTTTTTTTTGTGGTAGATTTTTCTCTCTTTTCTGTCAAATTCCTCACATCTCTTGCAGCAGCCTTATCTTCTTTTTTTTTTTTTTTTTGGGGGGGGGCTGGTTTGATGTGTGTGTTATTTCATATTTGTTTTCAATAGAAGAGGCCTCCTCTCACTGCTCTGGTTTGACCATACTGGAGTTGTCATGTCACTTGGAAAAATTTGATTCCCTGCTTCTCTCTCTCTGGTTCATATAAATTTGGTATCTTTTCATTCTGCAAAGTGTGATGACATCCAAGGCAGGAGAAAGATTACAATAAAGCTTGGTTAAGCCAGTGGCTTAGAAACTAGGCCAGCGACAGCAGGAAGAGATTTTGTTCAAGTATAAACCCAGAACATGAGTTTGCCAACCAACTGAAAATACTGTCCTATAAAACCAGCTTAAGTAATGCAAGTGCACAAAAATTTTAACAAACCACATAAAACATCACAGCTAATGGCTCAGTAATTCACAGTTGTCTCTATATTTTGATAGGCAAACATTATAAGTCCAGGCATAAAATATTTAATTCTCACTCACTCACACTGTACAAGTCATAAGACAACACCAGTGGAACTCACACAACACATAAACTGGTAGTCAGGAGTCAACAGTGAGCAAGAAGGAGTTTATAGTAATATAAGCAAAAGAAAAAAATAGATTTCAGAAGCAAAACATCCCTATTCTGTTAATCAAACACAAAGTTGAGGGTCTGTGAAATGAGATACCTAAGGCAGGGTGTTGAAGTAACATCAGCTTCCTAATACGAAGCATCTTTTCTTCCAGACAGCTGCCAGCTAAGCAACCCAGTCCCTCCAGGCCCCTGGCTCTTGATCTCTGAAGCACTGCATTTGTACAAAGTCTCCTGCTGCCTTTAAATATCAGCCCTCTGAATGCCTTTTCACCTGAATGCCTCTTGTGAAAAATCAGGGATTTTATTTGGACTAGCGCACTACCTGTAGAAAAGCTGTGGTCACAAAACCCTTTTCCAGCCTCTGACAGTGATGCTGGCTGAGGTTTTAATGGAGCCCAGGGAACAGATGCCTTCACATGGGCTGAGGCAATGGTCCTGAAGGGAGCCCACCCCTCTGCAAAGCCAGGGAACACAGAATTTAGCTAAAAGGTGAGACCATATTCCCTTTTAATGAATTCCTCTTGGAACAGTAGGAGAGCCTAATATTATCTAGGAAAAATATGAAAAATTCAGTCCATTTGTCACCACCTGAAAGTGAGAAAATCCTCCAATGACCTGGACACCCATTGTCCCATGCAGAAATTCTCCTGACATCTGTCAGGCTCTCACTGCTTCGGAACCATAGAATGATCAGGGTTGGAAATGACTCTAAGATCATTGAGTTCAACTGGTATCCAGCACCACCATGTTCACCACTAACTCATATTCCCAAGTACCACATCTACATATCTTTTAAACACTTCCAGGGATGGTGATCCCACCACTGCTGTGGGCAAAGCAGAACACGTGAAGTGCCGCGTCCATTGCTAAAACATTTGCTCTTAGCTTGTTCATTTTAAAACAAACAGATAAATCAGCATCAGGCTTCTGTAGCCAAACACAACCTAAGACTGACTGCCATCTTATGTCTCTCGCATACGAGGGAAGGCGGGTAGTGGGGCCCGGCCCCGGCAGGCGTGGATCGAGGCGGGGCCGGATTAGCTCCGCTCCTTATAGCACCCTCGGGCTGCCTTGGGCACGCACCGACAGATGAACAGACAGACACTGGCGGTGACCATGGCGATTCCCTGCGTGGAGCTGAGCAACAGGATGAAGATGCCCGCTCTGGGACTGGGCACTTGGCAGGTACCGTGGAGGGCGGGAGGAAGGACAGTGGTCCGGCGGCCGCTGCGAAGATGAGAAATAAATAAAAAAGAAGAACCGCGACTAGAAGCGGACCTCCCGCGGTGCGACGGG
>VZRE01014116.1:10277-37743 GCA_013396775.1 Cephalopterus ornatus
TGTGGAAGCGGGGGGGAGGCCAGGGCGGGGGGGCCACGGGCGCGGGGGGAGAGGCCGCGGGGAGCAAAAGGCAAAGAAAAGAAGGAAAAAAAAATTAGGGGCTAAAGAAGGTGGAAGGAAGCACAAAAAAAAGAGGGAAAGCAAAAGAAACCGACAAGATAGACTCAGCGGTAGCGGCTTGCAGCCCCCGGGTCACGGTCCAAGAGGGGCTCTGGTCACGGAACCGCAGCGTGGGGAAAATCTGGGGAGGGTGAAGTGGCGAAACTTCTTGGGCAACACTGAGAGCAAACAAGGGGGAGGTGACAGTGGTTATTGCGCTGCTGGCAATGGCAGAGCCAAAACGTCTTGCAGAAACAAATTCCTTTCTGTACCTGTTCCCTGCAAAAATGCTGTTTGCCAGGAAACTCAATTGGAACTCAGTTAAATGAAGGTGATGAGGAAACTCCAGGAGCCGCTGGAAAGGGGGACTTTGTGGAGCTGTCACAGCAGTGAGCACTGGCTGGACAACATGGAAAAGGTCATGGTTGGCTTGTGTTTGATTTTAGGCTCCCCCAGGAAAGGTGGAAGAGGTGGTCAAGGTTGCTATCGATGCTGGTTATCGCCATTTTGACTGTGCCTATTTCTATCAGAATGAAAATGAAATAGGGAATGCAGTCCAGCAGAAGATCAAGGAAGGGGCGGTGAAACGGGAAGACCTCTTCATTGTCACTAAGGTACAAGGATGCAAGATTATTTGGGCATTTAAATTTTCTTGCAGAGAAACCCTTGCTGTACCTGTAAAGTAAAATAGGGATCTGTTCCCTTCTCTGACATTCACTTCATGGTTGTCTTGTGTGTTATAATTATTTGCAATCTGTACTCAGCTTTATCAGGAACCATTGACAACTTAGAATAGATAGCATGGCTATTACTGATCTAATAATTTCCTTGCATTGATTATACTGAAGGTATGCACACACCTAAGAAAGATGAGGAAAAAAAGGCAAGGCAGTTCCCTGGATTCATCAGTGCTATGCAAAACTTTTGAAAACTGCTTCACGTACAAATCATAAGGCTGAAAGGGAACAGAAATTAAAGTATGGGAGTTCAGTCTGAAGCATTTTAAATGTATTTTCTTTGTTCCTTTGTCTCATCCACTTGTCTCAGAAATGCTCCTTACCAAAAACAGCGCTTCAGCTAATAAACTTATGACTTGGGGGTTTCACCATCAAAGCCAGAAAACTTTAGGATAACTAAGCTTTTCCATATTAAGCTTTGTTTTTGTTAAAGAACATGGTTTAATTTAATAATACTTGCAAGTTCTTCTATGTAAATAATTTGAATTTTGATTTCAAAAAAATTGACAACTGTTCTCACTGTGGATAGTTAAAAGGGACAGAAGGAATGAGCTGCTCAATGCTCAAAACTTAGACTGAAAAAAAAAATTTTAACACAGCTTTGCTGTGTCAGATACACTTGCTGGAGTGTTACATTTATTTTTGAAAATCTCTTTTCATAAGCTGGAATACTGACTCCACCTTCATGACTGCTGGCTTTGTGGCATGTTTGTCCTATCTTCAGAGTAAAATGCTGACATCCTTGTCTTCAGCATGCACTGGGGAGGGAGCTGTCCTCACAGACCACCAAGGAAGAAGCTTCTGTCCCCTGGTCTGGACTGTGGGAGCTGTAAAGTCACAGTCAGGCTTGGTTTCTTCCCACAGTTGTGGAACACATTTCATGAGAAGTCCTTGGTTAAAGTAGCATGCAAGAAGAGCCTTGCTGCACTGCAACTGGACTACCTTGACCTCTACCTGATGCACTACCCTATGGGATTCAAGGTAGTCTGTCCTACATCCCTTTTCTCCTTACCTGCCTGGAAACATGGTGCATTCTTCATTATGCAACTGAGATATGCTATGGTTCGTTTGGCTCTGTCTTGAATCTGGTGGTAGCAAGTATTTGGTCACTAAGTAGTGATATGTTTTAGCACATGGATTTTCATACTTGTTGGAACAAGATAGTCATAGGTATGACTACTGCTAATGTGCCTCCTGGGTCTTCAGGGAAGGTGTAATCAACATGGGATGGTGCAGATTGGGACTGTGGCTCTCTGCTGGGCTTGGAACAGCATGAACATCTCAAGTTTTGGAGATGTTGGCTTGGTCTGGAGTAATCAACAGTGAAAAATGAAGCATTGCACAGAAAGAATGTGCTTCTTTCCGCCCCCAGTCTACCTCTGTGTAAAATAAATAAAAAAAATAGGAAAGAGGTAGTGGGGGGGTGTCTGTTCCTTTCTCTCTAGATCTGCCTAAGCTACATAATTGCTACTAATCCCCTCACTCCTTGCATGCAGGGGCTGATTTGGAAAAATATGGCCCTCATCCAAAAGAGACTACTAATGAATGTGCATTATTTTTAGTTATGCAAAATGTTTAAATAACTTGCTAACTTGCTGCCTGTAGATGCAGTCTAAGTGCTAGTTCACAGTAGGAAATTCAACTCTTAAAAAGTCTACGTATTTTCTGCCTTGAAATAACAGGCTGGTGAAGAGCTGCATCCTCTGGATGACAAGGGTATGAGTATTCCCAGTGATACAGATTTTCTCAACACATGGGAGGTATGTTAATATTTGCTCTTTAGAGCAGGTATCAATACTAAATCTGGAGCAGAGAGGTGTGTGCACAATGAAATTAAGGGATATGTTTGAGTATGGAGGGTAGTCACACAAAATTGTATTTTGACCAGGTAGATGCTGCTATCTCTGGATTTGGGGAGCAAGAAGGAGATGTTTTTATTAAGGCTAAAGAGAAGGAAGCTATAGACCTGTAGGTGCTGTCACTAAAATAATATTTGAATACACGCAATGGGAGAAGAACCAACTTATAGGTGAATCCAGGTGTGACTGTTAATTTACCATGTGTTTTAGGAATTTTTTTGTTATTATTATTCATTGAGATACTGTTACCTAATGTGAGTTGTTTGTTCATTTGTCGTTAGCTTAAGGGAAATAAAATAATGTGTTTTGCCAGTACTATCACCACCTCATGTGCACTCATTGGTTGTCCTTACTCATTAGGCCATGGAAGAACTGGTGGACTGTGGTCTGGTAAAAGCCATTGGTGTCTCCAATTTTAACCACGAGCAGATCGAAAGAATTTTGAACAAGCCAGGACTGAAATACAAGCCTGTAATGAACCAGGTGAGATTTTTATTTCCCCTTGTCAGCTAACTTTGGAGTATAGAATCATAGAATAATTAGGATTGGAAGGTACCTTAAGGATCATGTGGTTTCAACCCTCCTGCCAAGGACAGGGAACCTTCCACTTAGCAGTATTCCTGAAAATGTTTAGAGAGTGTGTATGTGTGTTTGTAGATAGATAGATAGAGTATTCCTAAATTCCTATAATATATAAATATAATATGCATTTCCTATATGTAAAATATATTTTATATATATCTAATATAGATTATATATATATATTTATTATAGAAATTCCTATAATATATACTTAGAGTATTCCTAAATATATTCATGCTACACTTCAGCTCTAAAACTGGCTTCTGCCATGCCATTTAAATAATTTTGGTGCCATGAAAAGATCTCACAAAGCAAAGGTATCTCTGGTTGCCTGAAAGGTCCTTCAAGTCAATGCTACCTGTGAGATGCAAGGCTTTGCTACAGTGTCAGTCTTGATGGTTTTTGACTGACAGGGATGTCAACAGAAAATTTTTTGTATACTTGTATGAATATAACACTGTGGAGATTTTAGAGCAATATCTCACAAAACAGTATGAATTACGCATATCACAGTAATATGAAACAGATTAGAATATTTCAGTTTTGGGCAGCGGAAAACAGTGAAATATCCATTACCTTGTATGGGACCCTGCAATTTCCTGCTACATGTCCTCTTTCACACTCCCAAGTATCTCTGCGACTTGCTTGTCACAGCCCAAGTTGCCACAGGTCCATTTTTTCCAGCCCTGGGATAACCAGCAAAACCCTCATTGTGAGTTTCTGCACTGTACAGGGAGGCACTGGACTTACTTATTTTTCAGCATAAAATAAACCATTTCACTCAACTTTATTATAGAAAGGAGGGTTGAAGTATACAATTACATACAGATTCCCACCAGATACCTCATGAATGTAATGCCCATCTCTGCCAGCTGGGAAATATCCATGGAAATCCCCACACTAGATCCTGTGTTGCACAGTGCTGTGTTGCTGGGCGTGGGTCTAGTGTTTGCACTGGCTAGGCTGAGTACAAGGGGGATGTAGGGCTTGGAAAGATTTTACTGAGAGTTATAATGGTCTGGTGGGTGAACGCAACTACCTCCTCCCTCTTTCTCTCCCCCCGCTCCCCCATTAAAAGCTGGCACCTACTTCAGCAGTTTAAAGAACTTCAGGCTTTGCCTCAGTTTGCTTCTGCATGGCCTGTGCCACACACTGCTGTTACAGTAGTTGCCTAATCTAGCTCAGGTCTAAGTAAACTTACGTACATGTGTTTCATGTCACCATGCTTGGTAACTAAGCTATAGCATTTAGAAACAGCTGAGTATGTGCACAATACCATGTAAAACAGCGTAGACATAGCCCTGTGGTCATGCTATGGCTTGTGGCAAGTTGAGCAGCCATCCCTGTGTAGCTCCTGTTCTTTTCAGTTGAAGGACATCTTTCCCAAATGGCTGGTTGCAACATGAACTTGCTTTCCTAGGTTAGCTCAGACAATCTCCCCAGGCTTCTACAGGTATCAGAGTAGACTGATTGAGGCAAGGAGACATTGAGTGACTCTGAGCAGAAAATAAATTTCATGTATTCTGAGCTGCCCCTCTGAAGATGCAATACTGCTCTACAGTAGTCGAGAAAGACTGATTTCCCAGATTCCTGACACAGATAGCATTTTCACTCTTCTATATTATTTTTCACTGTGTATGTGTAATGTGTAGTGTGAGAAAGCTCTATTTTCTGTGCTAGGCCTCTAGATATTGCTGTGACATTAATAACTTTTTCATAAGATAGATTTGAATCTTGATACTGAAAGTCTTCACATTTTCTCTGACCTAAGAGGAATTAAAATGTTATCATTTGCATCCCAGTGCAGTTTGCCTCTTTATCAACCATGTTTTTGTGCTTGCAGGTCGAATGCCATCCATACCTAACCCAGGAAAAGTTGATCAAGTACTGTAAATCCAAAGGGATTGCTGTGACTGCGTACAGCCCCCTTGGCTCTCCTAACCGCCCATGGTAAGCAAGCATCGCAGTCTTCCTGTACACAAAACGGTGCAGTTGTAGCTTGAATCTTTGAGGCAAATTATGTAAATAATGCAGGTAAATTGAGAAAAGTGCTGTTGATTTATTGTAGATTATGTCACACGATGTAAGGCTTCCTGCAGGGAAACTATTATCTTTCTACCATCAATATTTCTATTTTTAATAGGGCTAAGCCAGGGGAGCCTATGCTGCTGGAGGATCCCAAGATTAAAGAGATTGCAGTTAGACATCATAAAAGCCCTGCCCAGGTAAGTGGGGTTGTCAGGGCAAAATACTCCTTCTCCTCAGATGTTTTCAGGCTGATAGCCAGCCTCAGCAGATGTGCCTTCTTTAGAGATACAGTAGAATGGGGCTGGACTGCATTTGACTCTTCATTCTGCCCAAGTTCTTAACAGCATTCATGCAAATTATCGGTTATTTTCTAAGAGGCCTTGAGTATCAAGTTTAGTGATAGACTGATCAGCAGTGGTACATGCTTAGGTGTTAATCTTCCTAAACCTTTTTATTCCTTTCTTTAGTTAAGTTAGCTAAGTTTTTCTTCAGAGGAGTCCTGTAATTTGCAGACTTCTTGAATTGCACCCTGTCTGCTCATGTTCACATAGAATTATTGAAAGGTGCTGGATTATTTAAGAATAAATTATTTTCTCTATTAGTTGCTACTCACACAAATGAGTGCAGAAACTGCACTTCAAAAAAACACACATGTTCACAAGCAATCAGCAACAATCATATTTTAAATACAGGCAGAGCAGGACAAAAGATTGTATGCAACAGTTCTCTTTTCTGTATGGGGATGGATGACATACACACTTTTCAATTCTAGAAATATGTTTTTTCTTTTATGGACTTAAAAAAGCTTAACATAGGTGAGGTAATTACTTGTGAGTCCAAAATAATCTGCAGTATCATTATGCTCATTTGGTCTGAGCATCCATGTAATGCAAGCCAGAAGCACCATAATTTTTCTCCCCCTGCTACTATCCTTAATGAAACCAAAACAAATTCTGGAAAAAACAAGATGTAGAAACAACATAGGCCAGAAACAATTAGAGTTTGCCAGTAGACTGGCAAATATGCATGCAAATTTTGGCATATCAAATTCCCGTGTGCAAA
Organism: Cephalopterus ornatus; assembly: GCA_013396775.1. Lineage (NCBI taxonomy): Eukaryota > Metazoa > Chordata > Aves > Passeriformes > Cotingidae > Cephalopterus > Cephalopterus ornatus. The sequence continues at coordinate 16,645 of VZRE01014116.1, forward strand.
TTGATAGTCTTCCAAAGAGTGAATATAGTTGTAGAAAAATAAATTGTTTTGTGCATTTAAAAAAAAGTAAGAACACAAAACGCGCTTGAATAGACTCCTTGGTACCCCTGTGTTCATGCTTTTCCTTGTTCTTTCCTAGGTTCTCATCCGGTTTCTTATCCAAAGAGACATCATTGTCATTCCCAAGTCTGACAAACCGCAGCGTGTTCAGGAAAACATGAAGGTGAAGTTTCCGTTGGGACTGCTGCTGCCATTTTTATGCAGGATAGACACCCACACCCATAGCTCCCCCATGTTTCCAAGCAGTTCCTAAGAGGCATTGGAATGGGAGTGCAGAGGTGTGAAGACTGAGGCTTCATTAGCTACCTAACCATCTGTGCTTTTTCTCTGGGGAAAAGCATTTTGTTCCTGCCAGAAGAGAAATGGGTTCCAACAGAGTTGTCTGAGCTCTGCTGTACTGGAAAGGGAATCCCAGTTTTGGACTTGACCTGTTGGAAACACTTAGCAAGTCCTGCTTTAAGGTGTAAAGAAACAAGTTGTGAACACCAGACCTGTTATAGTTTATGTCTCACTTGGAGTCTGTGGTTCCTCTTGGCAGAGAAGTTCTTGGCTTATAAGACCTGGCATCTTAAATGATACCTCCAAGTTAATTTGTAATCCAGGCTGCTAGGTTTGGAGCTATTTCTCCTATGAACCACTAGCATGAATTCCTAGATGATTGATTAGCTTGAGACAGCTATTTGCAGCTGGTACCCAGTAGTCTTCTGTTGGAGAAGAAAATTTACCTCTAGTTCCAGTATTTGTGACATGTCAAGTAAGGCATCCTGAGCACCTTAAGTCTTCTTTTGGTGCATTACAACACAAACTGCAGTGGTGTTGGCATTCAACCACCCAGAACTTGAAGACATTCCTATAAACCGCATCTCAGAGAGAGGAGGACTATGTTGATTACTTCATGGGTAAATTTTTATTTGGCTTAGAAATAAGAGTATTTCTTAACTATAGTTAATGTGTTCCTACCTCAAGTCATAAAAGCATGAAGCACGCACAGTAGCTAACTACTCATGAACCTAAGTAAAAAGAGCTTTTTTTTTCTTTCTCTGGTAGGTGTTTGACTTTGAACTGTCTAAAAAGGAGATGGATGTCATCCTCAGCTTTAACAGGAACTGGAGGGCAGTTCCAGTGCTCCAGTATGTTATTATCCTTATGATCCATTGGGCCTATTTCTGTCTATATTTTCATCCCCCATATCTTGAAAACATACATGACCAAAATCATGGAGAGTTTGTACTTTAAACCCTGGACATCAGGTAATAAGGCATGTCCTGGAACTGACATCAGGAGGGAGATTCATTTGGAGTGCTCCTTTCAGCATATTGGTGTTACACGTGCTTTCTCACAAGCCTATGTCCAGTTTAATGACAGCTGCAAAACTTAAGTACATTGGAAGTGGGGGGGTGGGGAGACTGCAATAGGGAAATGCTGCCAAGCTACTTTCTATAGTACTTAAATGATGAGTTCTTTTTCTTTTCAGAGCTGTCAATCACAAGGACTACCCATTTAAAGCAGAATACTAAATGCAAGTGGTTTCTGCAAGACCTCCATTTAAGTACTTCCAGATTAGAAGATGCACTCTGTAGCTTGATCTTGAGTTCTTCTTCTGTACTTGACAGTAATTGTGAACAGTTACTTTTCCTCCTTTTCTAGGAGGAGATCACTAGCTGATGTAAGAATGCATCAGTAGGGGTGGGTTTTTTAAAGATGGTTAGCAGAAATCTGGTTTTGATTATTAGTAGAAAGACAATGTATTTCATTTCCTTTTTTCCTTGTCTTCCTCAATTAGAGACATGTCTAACAAAAAATCTGGTTACTTACATGATTTTTTTATATTTCTGGTGTGGTCAGTCATACTGGCTCAAGTCACTGTCAAGGAATGCTCTAATCACTTTGCTTTTCATATAGTTGTGATTTTTATAGAATGTATCTCTAATACTTTAAAATTTTATATGAATAAAGTTTATTAAAATCAAAAGTTAATCAGCGTAGTGCTTAAACTGTTTCATACAGTTAGTTAGGCATGTTTTTCTAAAAGCCTGGGGTTTTACAAATTTTAATACAGAGAGAAATAAATTTCTGTAATTCCTGTGCAAAGACAATACACACAGACCACTTTGTGGCTTGAGCATCAAACAGGATTGTGATCTAGTTAGGACTTAAAGAACAAAATTGCACCTATTGCCTGACGTACCCCTTCCTCTGAATACCTGGAAATTGAACTCCTGGGTGATTAGTGATGAAGGTTGAAGGCAGCAATCCAGTGATAACATACATTAAATTCCATCCAGCTGAGCATAAGGGCTACCTCCAAAATCAGATTGACTTGCACTGGAAGTTTCAAATATAAAATTAGATTTTTGCAACTCTCCTGGCAGCATCCAGAACAATATATTCAGACACAGGCTGGCATTACCTAAGGAAAACACAGAAAAAGTTCTTAAAGAACACCAAAGGAAACCCTGAGGCAGACTAACCATTAATTGCTTTAAAATATTTTTATGTAGATATTGCTGGGCCAAAACCAAGTTGTTTTGTGGCATTCTACATGCTGATAAGAGAAACTGTGGCTAGAAGGCAGAGTAAGCTGCAGGAAAGCAAACCACAACTTCATTTTGTCTGAAAAATCATCACTTAAAAATGGTACTGAAATACCCAAAAAATCTTACAGCGTTGCTGAGCCAGCCACCAGGATTTGTCTTCACTGAATTCTGCCAGGAGGTGGTGCCATCTGGTGGGAACAAAACACGGCCACGCCATTTTAACAGTATTTCCTAAAAATAAACCTGATTGCACAGAGCACACTTCCATCCTCTCAAAAAAGGCAATAACCAGGAACAAAAGAAACCACCATTGGCAAGGGAAAGTGTCACTTCAGCACAGCTTGTGGGAACTTGTAGCAACATAGGCAGTGTGAGGCAGGAGAACAGGCACACTTTCAAGCATACAGGCTCTTTTCAGGTTAAATTAGGCAGCATCCAATTATTTCTCACCCAGTAGTTCAGGAAGCTCTGCTTGCTGCAGCCTTCCCATTGTTTCCTATGGAGCTGGCAGCAGCCCAGGGGGCCTCTTTTGGATGACCATGAACTGGCTAGAGCAGGTACATGCTGTACTGCTGTTAGAGCAAAAATGAAGGGACATAGGAGGAGGATAGGGCCTGCAGTTCCCCAGCCTTAGTCCCTGTGATCATCCACATGTCAAAGCACATCTCACCAAGGTAGACAGAAGAAACATAATGGCTCTCACACGGAAAATTTATTTCAAAGCAGGGAAGTAGACAGCTGTCCCACTAGATCAGAACATACTTTGCTGAGCACACGGCCTCCCAGATGATGCACAGCTCTGGTCCTGTACTGATAGGAATGACAATTAAGATTATTTCCACCCCTTCCCTTCCCCCACCCCCCAAAAGAATATGTGTGTTAAAGCTGCCAATTTTGTGATTTGTCTGTCTCCTGAAGGATAGTACATCAGGAGGGACATCTTTCAGGGTTCTTTGCACTAGCTTATCTTACACGGACTTAGGACAATTCCTATCCTAGTTACAACTGGTCCATTCCTACTCATTAACAAACAGGGGGGTGCTGATGGAAATATTCTATTTATTGTGGATGCAGTTTCAGAATACACTGTATGAACAAATCATTTTTATTGCAGCTATCAGATGTATTTGAAAGATTCAGAAGAGCATTTACAAAACCCTAAAACAAAACATGACAACTCCCAGACAATGTCAGGCACAGTTTCACCCCCTACAAATAACTATGTGCATCTCTATATGTAGACAAGATCTTTCAGCCAAGCAGGGCAGCTCATCTTTGGCTTGAAATATAACAATATACTTCTTTAGGAAGAAGTCAGATGCTGTCAGAGATGGAAGTGGTGAAAAGCAAGATCCTGGGGGTTCCAATGCACAACAAAGCTGCTAACAATGTGCTCCAGGGCTACTTAAGCTGCTCAGTTTATGCCACCCATATGCTGTAGGATGTAAATGCTAAACTGTATGGCATGTAAATTCAAACCAAGCTGATGTCCTATAGCCATGTGTTAACTATACACAAATGAAAACATCTGTAAAGAAGATATTCAAGAGAGAGAGGTAAAAAGAAGCATTATAAAGATAGAGGTTTATTTCACTTTCGCTGGACTTGGTAGACAGCACTGATGGATGGCAAGATTTAGTGTACAGTGATTTGAAACAAACTCCAACTCTATTTAGATTTTTTTCTTTTTAATTATGGTAGTTTTATATAAATTAAACTACAACATTTTATACAAGTGACCTATTTTTGACCCTCTATACCCTTACCTTTTCCTCTTTTAAAAACTATACTTTCTTTTTAATTACCCGTTACTGGGCAACTGACATTTAAAATTTTTTAATACTTATCTCACCTTACCTCTAAGAGCAATTATGAAATCTTACTATATATGTGTGTAATTTTGTCTTTATTTTTTTAAGCTGTGATATTGGCTAATTATGTATGTTTATTACTAAATATAACACTCTAGCACATATTAAAAGCATTCTACCATTAGTAGTGCCTTTAGGCTAAACTTTGTAAAGCTATGTGTGTATATATTCTAAATTGCATTCAATTAATAGTCACTAAGAACAAAAAGAAATATCAGTACCGCTGTCAGCTAACAAAATCATCCAAATTTAGGTATTAACTTAAACTAGAATGGAAAAATTGATACTTAAGAAATGTATAAAACAAAAAAATAAAACACATTATTGATGCAGTATTTCTTATGACATGGGCAGCTTACAGAAAATATTACATTGTCAATTAAAGATATTTCTTCCATGCCTTAGTCTAAAGTGCAGAAAGAAAGACTTCTGTATTACAATAGTAACCATTGTTTTTATAGGTTTACTGCACACCCTTTCTTAAGCAACTTCACATGCATTTTGGGTTGACCTCTTATGGTAGTTGAAATCACTGTTCAGATACATAATTATGACTATCAGTAGGAGAGTCTATATATTTCACAGCATGGGTTTCTTTAGGAATAAAGGCTCTTGTGCAAAGGCAGTACTATTATGATGAATCTCTAGATTGATTGTTAAATACAGTGCTAATATACATGGTTTTAAGTGGGATAATGCAAAAAGACATCTTAGTAAATAAACATAAATATAAAAAGAACAATTTAGCACTTTTTCCTTTTTTTTTTTTCCCCCAAACTGATTGGTCCAGCATCTTTAGTGGCCTTCTACGGTTCTTTCTCAAATTGTCTCAAACCTGCTAAGAAAAAGAAAAATTAAAGATGTCTTGTAACAACCCAAATACATCTCTAAAATAGAAAAGGCACAGCTCTAGATTAACAACATGTAAGAAGGCAGGACACAAGCTGGGAGCTGCTGTGTTCATGTACTGGGATTGCTCAGAGGTGGTCTGCAAGAGGCAAGCGGGATTTCACCTTGCCTGCCTCCAACAGCCTGAGGAATCAGTTCAGGGAGTGCTCAGGAACACCCACACAGAAATGCAATGGTGCTCCTGAACACATTACTCTCCCCAGCCACGTGTGGGTGGACTGCTAACACCTTCCATGGAAGCAGAGCTGCACTAACACTGAGTGAGCCTGAAAACCCCTCTTCTAACAGTTTGGTTTAAAAAAGGAGATGAGGAGGAAAACAATTCTGGTTTGCATTACTCTAAACCAATAAGAAAAGTTCACAGGCATACCACACCTCTGGCTTCACATACAAATGTGAAGAAAAATGTGTGCACATATTAAAGTGTAGAAAACCAAAAGGTTTTCTACATTCAACCATTTCATTCTTAGAGAAGAGTCAAGGGATGTTGCAAGGCATCTTTAAAGCTACTAAACTGGTCGGTGAATTTCCATTCTTCCCCACAGGTCCTCAGGCACATAATTGGTTTAATTGGTTTTATTTGGAGTGTTTTAGATTAAAATAGAAATTAAAAAGCTAAGAGGGTGATTTTGCTAATGGTTTTAAAATTACAGTATTAAGACTATTTTTGCCTCGAAAAGACACCAATGCACAGCTCCAGCAAAAGCGTTCCTGCCGCTAAAGGTGTTTGAACTCCATTCCAGTCTGGGTACGCAGGAGTACATGAGACTTGCCATCAGCTAGAAGAATTATTTCTAAAAATCAACACTGCTGAATTTTCCTCAGACTTCACCACGACCCATAAACACGTGGCTGTGTTTAAAATCAGATAAAGGGCTGAGTACTGAATTTCAGTACTCAGGCTGATTTCAGAGTACTGAAATCTTCCAGTTCTGCTCAAATGATGTTGCTGCAACAGCTTTGTTTTTTTGAGCTCTCCCTCTCTGCTCAGGAAAGGCATATTCCATTCCCACTGCAGCCTTTAAAAGAGCCTTTTCCAGATGCTTTGCATTTGCTGTAATTTTTCAAATGGCCATCCCATTCCTCAGCCCACACACATTTTAATGATACTCCCTAGCTACATCAAACATGCTATAAATATCTCTTGAACAAGCCTTTGGAAACACGGCTGATGCACTGCTAGTACTCAGTCCTCCTAGAAAGATGATCTAGGTTTATTTCTCAAGCATTCATGTTTTGATGATATTGCAATGGAGCTTTTGAAAGGCAAAGCCAAAAACAGCTTTATTGGCATCAGCATTAATAGCTGTAGAATTTTAACACTACTACACCTGTGTGAAAATGTGGCAACATTTCTATATTGTAATATGTGTTACAATATATGTATTATATTAGTATTTGTATAATGTTATTAAAATATATGTGTAAAATATTAAATATATGTATAATGTGTACAATACATATATAATACAACAATATTATATCATATATGTAATAACATGTATTACAATATAAAAATGGGTGGAATGTATGCATTATCGTATTACTTACCATTGGCCTCTGATTTTTTCCCCATAGCTGATACCTGTTTGAAAAATAATTAAAATTCAATAGAGGAGAACATCGATATTTATAACAGGAAAAAAAAATCAACTCCATGCAAAAGACAGATTCAACACATAACACAGCTCTGCCAAATAGGTGTTTAAAAGTTATACACTGCTTTCTGCACCTCATGGTGTTTTCTTCTATAGATAAAGAGGCAGGTTAGTAACAAGAGGACATGTAGAGGCCTCATTCCAACTGATTGACTGTATGAAACCGAATGACACCTTCCTGCTAGAAAGCCTTCAGTAGAGATATTATCCTCTTAACAATGCACAGAAGTGTTACCTTAGAAGAAGAAGTTGGCTTCTCAACTGACTGCTTCTCCCAGAGGTTACGTTTGCCAGATACATCTCCTGGTTTCAAATCCTGTCAAATGTCAAAGAACAGAAAAAAAAATTAGTTCATGTTTCTTTTAATTTGTTAAAGAAAACATTAGAGTGCAACTTCCTCACAAGAAAAGTTCAGGAACATCCACCAGTGGTAATAAGTATTATATTGTCTATCAATTATAAAGCAATTCAGAATGATACATCACATAAGGACTCTACACGTATACATGCTGTAAGAGAAGAAACAATCCCAGCAAATCTACTTTGTATAGCACGGACTGGTCATCACTGCACTCCCTTGGTTGAACATAGTAAGTTAAGAGTTACTGCACAGAGGACAATTCCAATTTTTGCAGGAAAAAACCCCACATTTTTTCAGGGATGGTATTTTTCTTAGGGAGGAATTCAAAAGCTTGTTTCAGTAATTTTAGATCAAAATAAAAATATGTCATAAAAAAAATCCGTGAAAAAATAGAGTAGGACTTTTAATACAACAGAAAAGCAGATTCTACTTTGCATTTTAAAATACAGGTTTCAGGATTTATCACTCTAGTCCTTCATATCTATTTGAATTTCCATTGCATCATTTGTAATCTTAGGATGTACCAATCACTAGCCTGACAAAAAACCCCCAAACCACAAACCCAAAAACAAACAAAAAAAACCCCAAACAAAACCAAAAAGATAAGGGAAAGTCATTAAAAAATAATAGTATTCTCTGAATATGTTATGGAGACTTTAAGCAAAACTCCATCAAAATGTTTAAGCATCTTCTTGGATAAAAGGAGGGCTACGAATCAAAATTATATATGCTAGGTTAGTGTCAATGCACTTGCTTAAGGACACATGGATTGATATCTATCTCTGTGGATAGCAAACAAGAGACTCAAACAATTTCGGACACAGGTACTCTCCTTTTCAGAAAGTATTCAAGTCCTGTACTGTTTCCAGAATCTTGTTCTTGCCATCCATAGGTGGTTAGTTTTTTGCACATGAGAATTTCTAACTCTAAAACTTCTAAACTCAGTGATGAATGGAAATGTGATTTCTGCAAGGGATATTTGCACCCAAAAGAGGTGTTCTAGAATGGATCATAATCTACAGCCACAGAGGGTTGCAGATGTTTAAGACTTGAAGCCAATTATGTACTTCATAAAGCTAGTTCAGCAGTAAGAGGAAGGAAGAAAACAACAAAATTGCAATTGACCTTATCACACAACCACTTGCAGTGGAGATTATCACAATACCATTTCCATAATCCTGAAATCATTTGGGATATGTGATTTAGGTTCACCATAAAACTAATTGAGATCTTTGCTCCCTCTACTTTGAATTCAATACTGTTCCAAAACCCACAAGAATCTTGATGGTCACAAAAACTTTGAACATTTTTTATTTTGGTGGAATGTGATGGGGGTAAGAAGTTATTTGTTAACTAAGAAATTCTAGGTTTCTTGGAAAAAAAAAAAAGTAACAATCACACAATATAGATGTATATCATTCTTCATAGTCAATTATAAATAGGTTTACCTGACCAACTTAGCAAACAGACCCCCAAAGAAGAATAGGAGGAGAGTGGGCTCCTTTGAGCAGAGGTATTGAAAGAAGAAAGAACAATCTATTGAGAAAGAGGGAAATTAAGATATAGATAGAAACAGTTGGCTGAAGGAAAAACTAGAGGTTAGTTTTACATTTTCTTAAAGATGTAATTTAAAAGAAATCTGGAGGTAGATTCTGTACTGATTTTAGCAGTTTTGATTAAATACAGTGACCATAATGACTTCTTTTGATTTTATATTCATGTCCCTAAGGACACAATCTCCATGTAGCTACCAGTAAATACTGACATTAGGGGCAACACTTCACATTTCAAGCTCCTCTTTGGGACAAATAGGAGCACGAATTGAGAAAGAGTTTTTCAGGCTGTACCTTTTATAAAGGGCAAGTGGACTGGCAGAAAAACACTACACAAGAATATGAAAAGAAACAAGTTTTTTAATAGAATCCTAAAGTTTAACCATTAACACCATGACTGATACCCTGCCATTCTCCAATATGGATATTTACAGCTCCAGTTCCTCATCCTCACCCTTCCCCATCCCACTGTTATCTCTTTCTGCTCCTCCCCACATCCACACTGTTGCTTCCCACAATCCCCCGTTATTACCTGGAAAGCTCTTATGCTTGCTGATGTAATAGGCATCCTAAAGGGCATTCATTAGAAATTATATTTAGGCTCATAAAGAATTAAATTATTTCAGTTTGTTTTAAAATATACTTGGAAAATTTTTACAGGGCAAGTGTCAAAGCCCAAGTGTTTCGTCCAGGTAAGTTCTGGTTGGTAAGTTCTAAATTAGTGGTAAGCCTTTCACAGGTAATAAATTAATGTCTTTCTCTCCCAGAGAAGGGCAGAAGTGCTTTTCTGAGCACTTGCCTTTTTAGAGCATCCATGAGCTTCTAAGGTGAGAACTGCCCTCTTTCCCCCTCTTCTGAGTCAGCAGCCAAGGGGCCTCTGTGAGCTTCCAAGAGGACATTAAGCAAGGTTCCTTCAAAGATCACCAGCTGGTTGAGGAAGCAGTCACCACCTCTGCCCATGGAAAGAACCCACATACTGAAGAAGTGTACTTACAGAAGGTTTTGGAGCAGGTGATTTGTTGCTCTCTGGGGTCTTGGTTAACCACTCGTTTATTCGACTGGAGACACCCACCTTCAATCCAGCAGTTTCCTGCAAAATAATAACATCTAATCAGAAGACTTTAAGAATAGATTTTGCTCTGTTTTCATGGTTTAGATTTAAAAGAAAAGCCAAGCCTGAGTTTAATAATAGAGGTCCTCACTGAGCCTATAACTAGAGTCATCCTGTGATCTTTGAAGGTATTGTCCCTATGAACTACAACAGTACTGCTGGCCTCTAGTTTTCATTAATGATAAACATGGACTGACAAAATCATTTCCACTCCTGCTAACCCAGGAATAAATGTTAGATGTAAACATGCTCTTTCTGTCATGAGCCTGAACTCCAAGGAGGAAGAATCTTTAGCTGGATGAAGAAGAGACATCAGTCTAAGTCCACATTTTTTTGTTTTGTTACGCTAATTTTTTCCAGAAAAGCACACAATAGAGGAGCTAAGTGGCCTAAGATTTAAAACATTAAAATTAATCTTTAAAAGGTTAGAACAGATTACTAAAATTTAATTACTATCTGTAATAACCCCCTTCAATCCATGGCTCAGTTTTTTGGCTATGATGAATGCTCATCAGCTCACATCAATTTATAGAAAGAAAATCTTGCCTTAAGATTTTACATAGAAAAGATAAAGGTCTAACAAATACTTCTATGCATTATCTATAAAGCATAATCACTATCTTGCCTATTTAATCCTTCTCTGACCCCCGAAAGAATTTTTCCCAACACAAAGAATTTGTTTGTACTCTGCTTGAACTACCCAGATATATTTGTCTAAGATATCTGATGTGGCTCTGGAATGTCTCATAACTCAGCTCAGTAGGGTACTAAATTCTTACATTATACTCAATATTGCAGCCACAAATTTTGTGGATTTCTGAGGTCCTCAGGATCCTTTGGGATATTCTTCGCCAGTGATGTCAACAGGAGCAGACATGCTTACTCATAGGAACATGAATGGCAAGGTCCAGCCCATAGCATAGTTCTTTATAATGATTATGTTAAATTAAACACAAACCTTATTTGGTGTTCCTGTCCCAGAGGGTGATGAAAAAACATTCCCTTTCTCCCACATACTCTTGATATTACGGACACCCTCAGCTGGAACATGAAGGTCAGAAGCTGCTGGCTTAGCTGGTCTTGAAGCCTTTGTGCCCTGGAGAAGAATTGAGGCCAGTTGGTGTTTGGCATTAAGAGCTGGAGATACGGGTAGTTTGACTTTGGGGCAGTGCTGAAGAATGCAGCAGCTGCAAGTTGTTCTAGCACTGATCACGCAAAGATGAAAAGGAGCAGTCAGCTCAAAAAGTGCCACTGAGACTCTCTTCCCTTTTTGATTTACAGTTGCACCCTTGGCACAACTGAGTTAATTGTAATCACTGAAATTCATTTCTAAAATTCATGGTAAACCATAGCTCTGCACAGAACTTCTCCAAGGCTTTCATTTGTCCTCTTTCAAATCTTAGCACCTAAATCCTGTAAGCCTGGCTCTTTTAGGGATACAGCTAAGAAAATGCTTATTCAGAGGCAGGTTAAAAAGGCTGCTCTGTCATTCAGCATCAGAGTCTGCTCTATTTGTCCCAGACAACTTAATCTCACAACACAGGATTTTAGAGGTAAATTTTGGGGTGGGGATTTTTTGGTTTGTTTTTTTTTCTCTTTTTTTTGGAAATGTGCCTTTTGCACAGTCACTAAATCACTGGACCAAATTCTTCCTCTTTCTTTTTTTCAAAATTCTTGATTTTGATTTTCTCATCATAGATTTGATGAGAATAAGAACCTGTACGAGATGACGCTTTGCCTGTAGTTGCAAAGCAAGTCAGATTTGGCAGATTTTGAAAACATTAAAAACTCAGCAAAGGAAATGTTTCAAGTCAGATGGGAACTGTATATAGTTGTGAAGCCACATTGCCTTCCTCTGGCTGTAGAGCTATGCTTTTCAAGATCTAAACGGAGCACAGCCCTACTGAAAATACTGGAGAATCTAATATAATTCAGAAAAGGCACAGAGTGAAGCAGGATGACAGAAGTTCTATGCCCCTGTTTTGACAATAGGGGGATTACTGGATGCCATGCTGGTATTCATCTCTAATGTAGGAGTTTCAGCTACCTTCACCTTGACCTAAGCGCTGGAGGCTAGCCCAAGCCTTCACTCTTTCATCTATGTGCTTTTTTCCTTTGGGAACTGACACACAGTATAAAACTGTCCAGCTGACAGGTTTTCTAGCAGAAAGGCTAAACAGGCAGCAGTCACAGGAAAAAAGCCTATTAATTGATCTTGAACGAATAAAGTTTCCTTTACATTAAGTGATAATAAAGCCCAACCAATTAAAACCTTAGTGGAATACCATGTTTAGACTCTGTATGCAGATGAGAGGAGAAAAAAATATCCAGCAGGGAAGGAAGAAGTGCTATACCTTTGTCACAGCTATCAATATCATATCCTTTTGTATATTATTCTATTCCCATGACACTTAACAACCCAGTCCAGTCAGCCTGCAATATTAACTAGTAGCTTTCACGTTGCCGGTACTCATTGATTTATAAAAACAGCTAAGAAATCTTGAAACAACAACCAAAAAAAGAGTAAATTTCTATTTTTCCATGAACTATGAAAAGAAAAAGCCCTCAATTCTGGTTCCTAGGCACATTATTAAGCATTAGTTGTCAAAATCACCTGGAGTCAAATTCTGCATTTTAATGTGATTCTGTTTTTCCTTTGTCACTTCTTAACTCCCTTGTTCACTACAGTGTATGTCTTTGCCAAGGAATTTCACTCTGAAGTGGCAGCGAACAACACAGACCCAGTTTCCTGTTCTTCTAAATAAGCTGCGAGGTCAGCTTTGCTCAGGATGGCTATCAGCTCTGTGCTCATAATTCTCTCATCAGGCAAGAAGAGGATGCAACTGTCACTCAAGATTTTGAGTCTGAGCTTCAAGAGCTGCTCCAAGCTTACAAAACAGAGTAAATAGAAGCATGAAAGGGAAGAGGTTTTGTTTAGCTATATATCTAAATGTTGGTTACAGGTGTGCCTGAAGCATTTGTTCTTGAAGTCACAGTGGGTTTGAGCCTGGTCCTAATAATGCCAAGGTCATGCGTTCCATTCCTGTATGGGTCATTCACTTAAGAGATGGACTCAGTGATCCTTGTGAGTCCCTTCCAACTCAGAATATTCTGTGATTCTGTAAAGAAGCGTTTGGGACCAAAAAATCTCTGCAATTCTTAAACAGTAAAACATAGGCTGATTAAAGCCCCCAAAGCCATTATTAACTACATCTATTGTGACCTGGAGTTAGCTTACCTCAATTGCACTTGTGTATTGCTCAAGTCTGCTGTCAATCTTTGAGACAACTGCTGTTGTCTGAGTGGGCTTCATACCACTGTAGGAAGTAGGAAAAAAAAAAAAAAAGGAGAGAAAGACATTATTATGCCCTCCAACTAAACTCTGCTATTTGAACTGAACTTACTGTTTCATTGCTTTACCTCTTCTGAGCAGATTTGTTCAAAAATTCTGTTCTCTCCTCTATCTAGAAAGAGAGAAGAGCTTTAAATTTAAGGTTAATAAATAAGTAGCCTGTGCAAGGCCAGGCTAGAATGTCATTTTAAATGTCAAAAAGTCTGAAAAATATACATTCCAAGAGAAATCATCACAGACACACACAAATGCTTTATAGACAGGAGCCTATTATGATACAGATTCGTAAAGGGGGTGTATTTTCTGCACGAATGTTTGTATCCTGCATATTTCTTCAGTGCCTCATTTGTAACAAGAGAATAAATGACCAACATAGAAAGTAGAAAAGAGAAGAAGTTTATCTTATGGAAGGGGTTGATGTGCACCAAATCTACATCAAATTTCCTCATATCTCTCACATAAGAGCAAGTTACATATCTCTTGAGAAATACAGCAAATTTAATAAAGTTTTACTGAATTGAGATATCAGACTAAGCCAGGTTTGGATGTCAGCCACATCCCTTCTCTCAAGTATGTTTTTGGAGGACACTAACAATTTAATTTGAACTCCAAGAAACCAATCAGACTAAACTCTGCTTGTGTTCAAGCAGGGTCGCTGTTAAGTCAATATCCTCCAGCTGTTACTATACAAACTGATATCTTACATTTCATCCTTATTTTCTATTCTGTGTACAGGAAAATATTGTGACGTTTCCAGGGAAGAGGAATCATTAAGGTCTCATATGACTTCTGTCAAATCTCTCAATACTTTGAAAACAAAAAGTGAATAAAGTTTTAAAATATTTCATGATGGGTGAATGGATGTGTGTGTATATTTGCCTTCTGGGTCAAGAAATATTTTCATCAAACTTCCTCAAGTCTCTTCCACATTGCATTGCTCCACTTCTCATCTGAGGGTCTACACTTTCACTTAAAATAAAATATATGTAAGCAGCTCCAAGGGATTGAAATGACTAATAATGAGCGTGGCTAGATTCCTGGAGATTCCCCAGTCTCAGTAAGGGTTCTCTATTTTCAATTTACTTTAACAGTGACTGCTGTAGCACTCACGCTTTTAAAATAAAGCAATGACAGCCATTTCTTTAAATGGTTCTCCTCAGTGCCTTTAGCATCCAGGCTGTACCAGAGTACTAAATCCCACAGCAATCCCATCAAAGGGCATGAATGTTTTATTTCTTAAGCCCACACAAGCAAAAACTCAGGCAGTTCACTTTAGTGCAGAATGTGCCAAACAAGCTCACCGGAGGAACTCCAGCTAGCATCCATCCAGCTCAAAGGCACCTCTGGAGCTCTAAATATATAATTTACACAGTGATTACGTTAACAGTTTTAGTTGCTAATACGGGATCTAAAAGCAGTCCTAAGCGGAAAGATGGGCTTTGCCAGGGTAGATCCCAAGCGTTTCAGTGAACTGATGTCACAAGGTGGCAGCAAAAGACCAGGCAGGAGCAGAAGCGCCGCACTCCGCACGGGTTGGGAGCGGCGGCGCTATCTTTGACTGCCGGAACAGCTTACAGCTTAGTTTCACCCAGAGGCATTGCCACAAAACGAGAAAGTAAATTATTTGATTAAAAGTGACTAAACAGACCAAGTATGGTAAGTCAAAACAAGTCTCCTCTCTTCTACTACGGTATAGTGGAAGTTTCCCCCAATGCTGATTTCTGGGTCATAACCAGCAATGCATCGAAATGATGAGTTATAGCAGCAAAAGCCTACAGTTTCTCCCTGTTCTGTCCACAACTGCATCAGTGAAACCCTGGTGGGCAGCAAGGACAAAGAATATGCACTATCTCAAAGAAC
Source organism: Cephalopterus ornatus (assembly GCA_013396775.1). Taxonomy (NCBI): domain Eukaryota; kingdom Metazoa; phylum Chordata; class Aves; order Passeriformes; family Cotingidae; genus Cephalopterus; species Cephalopterus ornatus. The sequence goes on from VZRE01014116.1 coordinate 31,917, forward strand.
TAGGACTCAAACCACCTAATAATCAATTTACTTCATAGTCTTTTATGTGCAGGTAGGAGAAATGCTTCTCCACAGCTGGAAAACCAGGCTTCAGCAGGCAATAGCAGAAGAGGGGCATAGATGGGAGGGAAGAGGGTGTTCTTGGGGTTGTAGTAAAAAGACACAAAAGTGGGGTCATTCTTTACCCACTGGAAACAGTGGTTCTCAGAGCACTTGATGTGGTATCAGGAGTAAGTCAGGGATTGTTCAGAAGAGGAAAGTGAGGAAGCAAAACAGAAAATAAACAGGAAAGCAGAGTTAGGAAGCAACCCTCAGAGCTCAGTTAGATACTCTGGCTGAGGAAGCAGGTGCCTGGTGTGGAGGGATAAAAATTTTCTGCACATGTATATGAGAATTTGTTCTAAAGCATCTTCCTCAAAACAAAGTATGCATGAAGCAGGAGACATTGAATATACCTAGAGCAAACAAACCAGTATACACACATGTTTTCAACATATAGGTGAAATGCATTTAGACTGCACAGCAACATCTAAAGGTCATCTATCCACTGCACATCACACAAACTCCATGCAAAGTATTTAAAATGTGTGACACATACAGTAAACAGTATTACAAAAAAGATCTGTAAGAGAAACAGGCAAAGCAAAGTGGTTAGCATAAAATGCAAGATATTTTCTCAATGTGAGACCAGAAATTAAGAATAATCTTTTTGCTACATTCATCTTGTTAAATAGCTTGGACTATATTTTGTCACCAAGGAATACTTTCAGAACACACAGGTACTGAAAAAAGTCAACCTGCCAGCTCTTAATTAAATTATGACCAGAGAGAAAGAACATAGGCCGCATCTCTCCCACCTAACATCAGCTACTTGAAAGTTAAGCATTTAGTCAAAATTACTCATTTTGTTTCTCTCTATAGTCAGTGGAGAGGTAGAGGAGCTCACCTCAGCCTTGGTATTGTTTGTTTGCTGAGGGTGGCTCTCACTCTATTAAACTACCAAAGAAGCTTACATTGGATAACAAAATGCCTAGACACCTACCCTTCTGCTCGTAAAGTCAGATGAAATGAAACCAATGGACATAAATCAAAACCATGTGGATTCTTACTCCTGATTAAGGCCTTACTCAAAGAAGTCAGCACATACAGGTGGCAAGGAATAAATTAAGCAAGATGTTATATAGAAAAACATGTATGCATTTATTCACAGTCAATATTATATAGATATATTTTGTTTGCTGTTTGTGCAAAAAATATCTTGCCAACTGAAAGTGCAGTTGAAGTGTGAGTGTCAAAGTGCTCTGTCTTCCATCTGTACCTGCTCCAAGAACAGAAACATAATGAAGAGTGAGTTAATACAATATGAGACTTGGGAAACAAAAAACATTAGATATTCCCAGTAAAACCTGTTTCATACAAAAGTATTAAATGATTCCTAGGAATTTTAAACTGTGTATTTGGATATTATGCAATAGAAACTTGTAAATAGGTATATAGAAAAACTCTACTCAAAAAATGAGTCAAGGAGGAACTGGAATAAAAAATGCACACAGAAAACAGAAAACTCTGTATTATAATTTTGCCTGCTATCCAACATGTGGAAGAATGTAGTGGAAATCCATTTGGTGTGGTAGTCCTTGGGAGTAGAGTGGCTTCTCCTTATCCTCCCTGAGAGTGGCTCACATGCTCTTTTGCTTTTTAAAGCACAGTTAAGCTTTTTCCTGCTGTCAGCAGCATCTGTGCAGAGTGTACCAACTGATTCCAGTTTACCTACAAGACTAGAGTGCTGTCATCAGCACCAAAGATCGGGGAAAAACAAATGTCACAAATACTGTTCTTACCACTCTATTTTCCCTCTGCTGCAAGAGTAGCTCATCTAGGAAGAACTGTTTGTGTGGAGCCTAATTCTTTACAGTCACTGCTCCAGTTGTCAGGTATTGAGAGCAATGAGATATGACAAGACAAAAGAAAAAAAAGTCTCTGAAAAGTCTATCTTCTGGTTTATCTGTCAGCATTGCCTTGAAGAAAGTGCTGGCTCCCACATCAGCCTGTGTTTCCCAGCCTCCTATCATTGCTTCCTCCCCTCAATGCCTATCTGCTTTTGCATTTCTGTAGTGGTGGTGTTCACTCCCAGGAGAAGACTTAATTTTGAAATATCCTGTTCTCTCCTGATTAACCTACAGAATAGTTATACAAGAAGTCAGTAACCCTCCTTCCCAAAGAAAACATGAGGAATGAACTTGTCTAAAAAGTAAAATGAACAAAGTTTTTTCAGGACATCTCATGCAGCACCCTTTGCATGAGCTAAACTAAGGAAAGTGTGAGCTAGATGGTAGAGCAGCAGAGGTTGTTCTAGTCTTTGTCCTTGTTTAAAAAAATAACAAGATGAAGGGCGAAGGTTGAGCAGACATTTGGTGCTATTGCTGCCCACAGGGACTCCACAGAGCCCTGAGAAATCCAAGCTACATCTGTCCCTGAGCTAGTGATGAACTTGGTCTGCATTTACTTTGCATGCTTTCTCTTCACTTTCTCCTCAGAAAGGACCAGCCCTTATGCTATCACTGAGAGGACTCCATGCTGTAGTAGTTGTGCTGGAGTAGTATCTCAGGCTTAAGGGATTTAACAGTTAAAACAACAGGAGTTGCCAACACTGTGTAGACTGTGATTTATTAGAGGCTAGACTAGATAATCATAGAAGGTCTTTCTAAATATAAGCATGTGTGTATATTATGTCCATATTTGTATACATACATTTTTATATGTGTATCCATGATCCATGTAATACATGGAGATGAGTTGCACAACTTGTCTCTCAGTTCTGAGTCTGCATACGATGCTAGTCCATGCCTTGCCTGATAGATACATGCAGCATCCATAAAACGGCAATATGCCACACTGCTTCTCAGATTATCTCCCTTCTTTCCTTTGTTCTTATAGTTCACTTGGTAATCAGCATGCCCTACTTTCCTCATATAAGCCACTCCCAGGAACTTCTTTTTCTTCTCAGAAACTTATCACAACATTACAAGGGAAGGGAAGGAAAAAAATGTGCTTTGCCAGATTGTTATTCAGGAGAAGTCAGAAGGTGCATATGTATCATATGGTGTTTTTACACTGAGCCTGCCTTTTCTCATTAATTCCAACAGCCCATCCACAATGGTGCATTTGGGGTTCTCACATGACTTATGACATGTCTAACAAGATGATACATTCATCAAGGGAGAAAATATATGCTAGATGCTTTACAAGTCAAAAGATAACTTGGGCAGTGCATAGCAGGCAATGAGAAAGCTGTGTACCAACCAGGTTAGACCAGCCTGAGAAGTCTGTCCAAACTCCAGGTAACAAAATATACTGTCTTCTAACAACTGGATTTAGACATCAAATTTCATGACTATTAAACTGAGATTATTCTCTCCTCAGCTATTAACCACAGAAGGCCAAGAAACAGCTAAGAGTGTGAACTTCTACAGCATTACGTATCTACACTGGCCACCCACAGACACTGGTCTGGAATTACATATCAGGTATCACTGATTTCTCAGAGAGAGAAGCAGAGAAAGAGAAAAAAATGTGTAGAGTTGCATATATCAGGTTTTGTAACAACTTCTGTCTAACAAGCCATAAAAACCAGCAGCAATTATCATAACAAAAAAAATTGTACCTTGAATGCTTAAAGACATTTGGAAAATTTCATCTTTCCCTTAAAAATACACTTAGTAGAATAGTGTAGCATCAGTCCAAAAGTTATCTGAAAGCCCTTAACCTCCTGCCAAATCCAGTGTTTCTTCTCACTTTCCCCAAAATCTGTATGTTTCTATTTTGTGTTGTCAAGTACAATTTCCTCTATTCTGAGCCTTCTGCGAATTAAAGCTCCAAAGGTACATCATAAAAGGCATCTCAATAAATGAAAGAAGAAAAAGAAGCCCTCCCAGAAGGGCTGGAAAGAAGCTGTATTTTTACAGTGTCTGTTACTGGCATCATCTTTAGCAACCAAAATGGCAACACCACGTTTATCTAACAGAAAGTCGTGAAGCTTGGCAATCTTCGTTTACAGCTGCATGTATTCTGTCCAAGTATTTCAGGTTCAAATATGTCTTAGAAGTCAAAGACAAGCCCATTCAACAGTCTTTGGACACTGTATTTGCTGGAGGTGGACCCAAAACAATAAAGACCTGAATCTTCCAATTAGATCAAAGTGTAGGTCTCTGTGAGTGGTAATTTTGATCAAATGCAGTTTTTCACTCAACAAATGCAGTTCTTAATCTCATGGAGATCCACTTCATGGATCAATGAGCTCCAACCTGATAATCTCCTGCCTGGTTATTTTCTCTCCTAGTTTCCACTAAGCAGCCTTTTTTTGACAAACAGTTTGGATTCTTAAATGACTAATAACACCAAATGAGAAAAGGGAGAGATAGTTGAAAACAATAGATCTGCAGTTTGAGCTTGAGCTGAGAAAGCAACTGGACTGAATACTAAAGCAAAACTCTCAATAATTTCAGTGGGGCCAGGATTCCTCTTCCAGGGTGAAAGGCCATGTAATTGATTCATCACACTTCCAATATAATATAGGCCACAAACACCATTTAGAAATTCTTCAGCAACAGAAGGGTGGGGGTTTTCTTTGTTATGTAAGAAAATTAAATCCAGCCCAGTACTTCCAGCTGTTACTTTTAGGGGGATTAGACATAAACTAGAACTCCCATATGGGTCAGTTTCAATTAATGATGATTAGGCTGGATATGTTTAAAGACAAAGTGATCTGACAAGGAAGAAAATAACTGTGGATGTGGAAGGAGTGAGAGAAGGTTTGTGACTGGATGATCTTAGAGCTCTTTTTCAACTTAATTCTATAATTCTACTCCAGTTCACAAGGCACTCCTATAACAAATTAACATTGAAAAGCAACACAATAATACAGCTCTAAGTTTCCCAAATAATTTTCTCTTGAAGGTGGAGATCCTTTTTGGATATTTTTCATCAACAAGAACAGATAACTCCCAGTCTAGACTCTATTTTTAGACAGGATCTCTAATTTTTGATCATCCCAATGGATGAAGCCTTTCAGCTAAAGGTTTCAGGCTAAAGTGTGTCAAAACATTTTCCTAGGTCTGATTACAAGTACTTCTACACTGCTCTGATATTTGGCTGTTGGTTTGGCCTACAAATCCCATTACTTTTTATGTACATATAGATGTTAGTGAGGATGTTACCTTGAGAGATGAACCTTTAGGACTGAAACATTTAAATGGCTTCTTGTCTTCAGATACGCCATCTTCTGGTATCTTTTGGCGTTTCTCAGCAGCTTCAGCCCTTCTTCTTTCAATTTCTTCCTTCATCCTCTTCTTTTCCTCCTTAAAAAATATGAACGGTTACTTTTTCTTTCAGAAACTACATCACCATCACAGGGCTGTTGAGTCCTGCAAGCCAAATTTTCTAAGAATAGATTTTCATGCCAGTCGAAAAAGTTCAGTGACCTGTTCAAAATCTACAAATGCATTAGTGCTAATTCATCCCGGTATTGGGGGTGTCAGGAAGACAGCTAGTCTGTGCTGCTTTAGTGTCTCCTCACATCAAAGTCACCAAATATATTGTCATATAGTGCCACTTAAAGAGAGAAAAAAGCACATTTAGACTCAAATTCAATTTCTCTGTATTTTCATGTATCATATTGGTACTGTCTATCTATCCATCTACTCTGACATTTATTGCACCAAGGTTAATACTTCACAAGATAAAATCAATAGGTGCCCAAAAAAATGAAGATTAAATAATAGAATCATAGAATCATACGACTTGGAAAGGACCTCTGAGATCATCAAGT
>VZRE01014119.1:0-42309 GCA_013396775.1 Cephalopterus ornatus
GCCATATTGATCATCATCACTGGTCCACTGTGGCTTCCAATTGGGAGACACGGAGACACGCTATTTATAATGGTGCTGCTTCTTTTGAGAACACACGCAGAATCATTCTTGAAGAGAAAAGACAACATAGAAAGAACCATGTCTTGTCATTACCACCTGGGGAGACTTTCTGCTGTGCATTTTGCAACCGGACATGTCTATCTCGCCTCGGCCTTTTTAGCCATCAGCGCATTTGCAGTAAGCGTGGGCAGAGTCCTTCTCAAATCTTCGTTCGCGAAGCCTAGCCATGATTTCATTTTCTTAATAAAAAAAGTCCTCAAGACAAAGACTAATAATTTTTAAGTTTCTTAATGAGAAGGAGAAGCTTGACACAAAAGCAGAGTTCCACTGTAATGACTTCTTGGCATTTGCACCCACAGAAAGGTAGGACCTCATTAGTTGCATTGTTTAAAACAAAGTAAGTGCAAAGTAGGCACAGGTAAAGTAGCTTACTTTAGTTACCAGATAATATGTGGGAAGGTATATTCCTGAAAGGAGTAGGAATTTACATTAGTTATGAACAGGTAATGTGAGAGAAATAAGGCTGAACCAGTAACCACTATTTTTCCTTATAGCCTTTTGGGATGCTTAACTTTTCACTTTAATTAGTGACATCTTACTGATATTGACTCAAACGAGAACCCAAATACTAACTTGTGAAGTTAGGGAACATTGCACTGCCCACACATTCTGTGGATTAAGTCTACATAAAGGAAAAAGAGATCTCCTCATGCAATGAAAGATTTACAAGTTGACACCAGTGAACAGAAGGCCGTCACTGAATTATTTTATCAGCTATCCTGGCAAGCCACTTAGTGTTTTGCTGAGACTTAGTTGCTTGCAACTAAGATAAGTACAAGTCAGTGTTTCAGCTTCTATTGGTACAGTGGACAGACATTAGGGCTACAATAATTATTTAGGTGCCGGTTATGTAAGCACAAAAAAAATATACCCCACTGCAATTCCCATACATTGGACACTGTTTGCATGGGCGTGGTGGGATAGAAATATGACAGGAGTCGTGTATGAATGCTTTTCCTCAGCACACCTTGCAGCATTTTGCCAGCTTCCAACTCCACAGCTCTCTGCCAGCCTCAGCAAGGCAGCTCCAGTGCATCTCAAGCATTGTATCCATTCCCTGGTGGTTAGGGAAGAGTGATGCAGAGTGAGTCAGAAAACCTAATCAACATCTAGAGGACAAAGGAGCTTGGGAGAATGGTAAGCATCCTAGAGAAATTTCATGCCTCAGTTTTTAATGTCAAGTGTCCTTAGCTACTGATGTTTTTCCATTATGTGTTGTGAGCATAACTTTTACAATAAGTTGCTTATACTTGAACATTATACATGAATTGCCTTTTAAGAACATGACAATCTTGTCATTTCCACAATAGATGCCGTACTGATAATTACATTTTTAAAGATTTCTTCTTCTCTGTCTTCTTCTCTCATAAATTGCATCTGAATTTACAAGAGGGGAAAAAAAGAAAAGACGAATATTGAGCCAATAACTCAAAAGAAGTTTATTTCTGTCTCTTTGAACATACCTGTTTTATTCCAGCTAGAAAAAAACATTTTACTTTCTGTTCAGAAAATCTTTATAATGTGATTTCCAAATTGTTTTCAGTGAAAAATTAAGGTACTGCTTATAACTATGTATGACAAAGTAGTAAGTAAAAGGCACATAAAGCTCTCAGATGTTCATATCAAGAGTTCTCTGCTGTTATATTTTCTGGTCTTTCTGCACACTTATTTTGGTCTATATGTCTTTTATAAAGCTATAGGACTTAATGCCCAAAGTATTGTGGATTGTCATCTTATGTAAATTGGCTGTAAAAAAGCCTCTACTATCTTCTTTCTGCACTGAAAATAGACCTCAAAGCCCAGCATTTCATCACCACCATCAGATAAAAAATAAAAATAAGTATTTAACAGTCCAGTAGTACAGAGGTAAGAAAAAAAGTAAGTGAAGAAGTGACATACATAGGCTTGACAGAATTATAGTACAATTCCAAAATTAAATGGTACACTACAAATGTAGTGTACAACAACCTGACATACAGGGCTTCCTCCTAGCCAAAACCAGTCAATGCTATACTGGTGGTAGGCAGGGAAGGGCAGTGAGGAATGCACTCCAGCAATATACTTCTTTATATGGCTGTCTAATCTCTTAGGTCTAAATACTGATTATGCTAACTGGGATCCTACATAAATTTGCACAGGTTTTTTGTTTTGCCTTTGTTTTTTTAAGCTTCATGGAAACTGTTGTTTGCAATATTTCAGCCATGTGGGAAAAGCTCCTTGTGTGGAGGAAAAAAATATTTAAATGGTTCATATTTTGTATTTTATACTATTCTTCTCAAAATAAAATCACTTGTATAAACATTAAGAAAAAAATACATTCATGTTGTAACAAGTGATTTACAATTTTTACAGATTTAGGTGCAAGAGGAGAATGGTACACTACATTATGGCTTTTATAGGGTCTCTCACCATTCCATTAAGAAGGGGAATTAATTTTTTGCCTCTAATCTTTGTCTAAAGTCGTGGGGTTACTGTGGGGTACCATGTCCCAGATTTTAGTGAAACACATGTCTACATACTTTTATGGTGACAGCATACACAGAAGAAATTCTAACATGAATAACATTAAAAGTTCTCCAATGCTCTGCTATAAATAAAACCTGATGCATTAATTTTTAAAGCATGAAGACTAATAATGCAGTAGTTTTTTCTGCAGAGGAAAATAGTCTTTAAAAACACATACTAGGTTAGAAAAAAAAATCACTACTAGCAGTGCAATATCAGCCTATCTGCAGTGATTTCATCTGCTGGAGCTAGAAGTAAATGCACTTCTGCATTTTTTATTTAGTGGGAAAACTATTAACTTTGATCTCAGATGGCATTGAAATCTGTCCACAGCTGAAATTATTTAGAACATTCATCCATCCATAATGAATCCTTATCTATACCATCTGATTTCTTGCCTTTTCTAAGACCTTTTCTGCCTCCCTGTTTTGCTCAGTTCCTAACTTAAATGCCTGGAGTTGTCCTACTCTTCTTTCTGTGGAGATAGATTGGAACTATACATCAGGAGATAATCAATGACATTTCCATGGTTTGCAACATGCACAATAAATACATTGGGGCTTATGCAAGATTTACCTAGGATAAACACAGGCTTCTATTATAATTTCCTAATGAAGACTATCGGTGACATTTTGAAGAGTTAAAAATACATTTTGATATTTCTGTGTTTCTGTAAGAATACCATAATCTCAGGGAAATTTTCCTAGTTTGCTTCTCCACACTGGTATCACAGATATCTGCAAGTAACCCATCCTGATCTGGAAAGAGCAAGCTGGAATCTGCAGAGGGAAACACTTCAAATTCTGAGTCAAGAAATAATCAGCTTTGCATATAATTTTTCTATCTATCATTCTGCTATCTATCATTCCCCAACTGTGTTAGAATTCAATATTTATTGAAATTATTGTTCTGACATCTTTTATTTATGAACAGAAGAGGATATTGGATTTGGGGTTTTAAATATTATCTTTTACCTTTATTTTGCAGATTGTAGTATGCTTCCAAAGCTAAATATAGTTTGTCAGATGTTTTCAGTTCTAAATGCATAATTAGATGTGAATCTATTGTTATCCTTATTTACTAACAGCTCTAATGTAGAGGTATTTTCTCTCTCGTTGAAATTAAGGAGGATTACTGTCAATGCTACAGTAGTGTTGTATACCCTCAGTCAATTCCCATGTCTAATACTGTATGAGACAAGCTGACTGACTAGCTGAGAAATGGCCACTGAGCAGTGAAACTGAATATTCACCAGGGACACTGTTCTTCCTTAAATGACAAGCAAATGTATCTCAAATATGAAGTCACTAACTTTTGCTTTGTAAATATTTGTGTACAAGTTATGGCTACACCTACTAAACAATATTTCAGTATTAACTAGGCTTAACACTATAGTACTCCTCAGCCATCTCCTAAGTAACACATTGAAATGACCCTTCAGACAGAGACTTTTAATCAGAATTACTCTAAATTAAACAACTAAATGCTTTAGATTTAGTACCTATGACCAATCTTCTGTTCATTTGTTTGTTGAAATCAGACATGTATAAGTAGTTACGTTTTCATATTTACTTTTAGAGTAGACATTCAACATGAGGTATTGTTACACTGAATGACAATCGGTGTAGATTGACAATCTGCATTACCCTTGTCCAACCACCCCCAAAATATTGTCACTTTGTTTGTTGCTAAAAAACAGTTATTCATGACTAGATGCATGAACCTGAATGCTGTCAATAATTATTTGTAAATGAACTGTGTGTATATATGCTATAGATCAAAATAGATTGGCAAATGAAAAGAATACAGACTAATGAAAAGTGAAGAAAGGATACAGGGAAATGTGTTACCTTCTCCAGTCAAATGTACACTTTTAATTTTTTTTTTAATTTTTTTTTAGGAAAATGAGATCAAAAGTCTTCAAATGTAGAATCCTTTCATCTCATCAGGGAACTTTGTTTCTCCAAAGAAAAAACCCACCTGGTAATCTAATAAAATCCATTAGTTTTTTTCCCTACAGAGCTTATTTTTTAGATCATTTTCACTACATCATCTCTAGCACATGGAAAATTGAACCAAAATAATTTCCTTACCCTTTCTGAAAGCAAGTAATTGCAAACACATCATGTTCTTCATTTTTATAAATATATTTCAGTTTAACCAATAATGCATTGGTTAAATGCATAACCAATAATGAAGGACTTTGAATCACCTGGGTTTTTGAGTTCTTCCCAGAGTTTTATGCTGGCCAAGAACTGAGAGAAGTAACGGAAAAGTATCCATTTTGATCTGTCACTATGTTAGGCTATTATAGATGCTGTTAAACTGAATTATACACAAAGCTGAATTTAGTGTCCCACATGGCAAAACAAATAGTTGCAACTATACCATCAAGAGATTGATTTCAAGGAACTGCTAGTATGAATAAATACCTCACTGTTGTTTAATGTTTCAAGAAGGCAACAACAAATATGGCAGGGAGTTTTATTACAGAAAGGCTCACTCAGGATATTTAGACAACAAGTTACCTAACCGAGGTTAAATATTTCAAGAGAGTGCTACAGATCAAGAGCATCTAACAACATATATGTCAAGAAGTCCTATTATAGGAAGGCTCACCCAAAGTATTTAAAGAACAAATTATAAAACGTTATATGAACATTATATCTGAAGCATATTGAACTGTTGAAGATGGACATAGGAAGAGAATACAGTGGCATTTGAAAATATTGGAGTATTTAATTGATATTTTTAGAAAATCCCGTAGTTCTCCAAAACATTTTTCTCATCTCACAACTTCACTAGGTCAGCTTGGCTGCTTTTTATCTTAATACAATTTGGACTACTGACACAATACAAATAAATACCAAGAAAGTTCTGCAAATGAATTTTTTTCTTCTCTAATAAAATCTCTTCAGTATCGTCAAGGTAAATCTTCACTGAGTATCCGATCATGGCACAGCTTCCATAGGAGACCTCCTCTACTATTGTCATTCTTCGCACTTGAAAGGAACTCCTTCCTTCTGATCCTGGTTCTCAAATTCCTGGTAACCAGCTGTATTGAGTTTGCATGACCAGGTTTTGGTAGCCAGAAAGCTCAGGGTGGCTTCTGTGAGAAGCTGCCAGAAGCTTTCTCCATGTCTGGCAGAGCCAATGCCAGCTGGCTCCAGGATGGACCTGTCACTGGCCAAGCCTAGGATAATGGAAAGTGATGGTAATGCCTCTGTGATAACACATTTAAGAAGGAAAAAAAGTTACTGCACATACCTAACTGCAGCCATAGAAGAGCAGAGTGAGAATATGTGAGAGGAACAACTCTGCAGACAACAAGGTCAGTTCAGAAGGATGGGAAAAAGGTGCTCCAGGTGCCAGAGCTTAGGTTCCCCTGCATGGTGCACACCATACTGAAGCAGCTGTCCCCCTGCAATCCATGGAGGTCCGTGTGGGAGCAGAGATCCACCTGCAGCCCATAGAGGGGACCTACATCAGAGCAGGTGGATGCCCAAAGGAGGCTGGGACCCCATGGGAGGCCCATGCTGGAGCAGGCTCCTGGCAAGGACCTGCAGGCCTGTGGAGACATTGGAGAAGGTTTCCTGGAAGGATTTGTGGCCCTGTGGGGGACCCACATTGGAGCAGACTGTGCCTGAAGGACTGCACCCCGTGGAGGAGTGACTCATGATGCTGCAGTTTGTGGAGAACTGTTGCATGCAGGATGGACTCACATTGCAGCAGTTCATGAAGAACTGATTCCCATGGGAGGAACCCCATGCTGGAGCAGGGGAAGGACTCCTCTCCCTGAGCAGCAGCAGTAACAACTTGTGATGAACTGACCATAACCCCATCTCCCTGTGCCATTGAGGGAAGGAGGTAGAGCTGAGAAGGAAGGAGAGGTAGGGGGAAGGTGTTTTTAAGATCTATTTTTACTTTTCTTTATCCTACTCTAATTTTTTTAGTAACAAATTCTAATAATATCTCCAATGTCAGTCTGTTTTGCCCATGAGGATATTTGGTCAGTGAACTCTGCCAGTCCTTATCTCAAGTTATGAACCTCTTGCTGTACGTTTTCTTTCCTGTCCAGCTGCAGAGGGGAGTGATGGAGCGGCTTTGGTGGCCTGGTATCCAGTCAGGGTCAACCCACTACACCAGCACCTTATGACCAGCCACAACCAAAAGAGATTTACCCAATTTTCCCATCACTTTTGCTCATGCACCAGCACTTCTCTTTCATACTACCCTACCACCAGTTCTTTCAGGTACAAATGCAGAGTCATGTGTTTATGTGAAAGATGAGCCAGGAAAGAAAGAAAGAAAAAATATGATACTAAAATTCTTAATTTCTAATTTTAATTTTTTCAAAAACAAAGTCCATCGATTTCATTAGCAGCTTTAGAAAGTGGCAGAAACTGAAGAGGCCTACAAGAGGCCTAAGAAGGCATAGAAAAGCAACAAGCTATATAGGGATATTGAAAGAGAGGCTTAATGGGGCAAGGGGCAGACTCAGGGAGGTCACAGGTGAACATCCAGTCCTGTTGTCCATCTCTGTGTCTCTGTTCTGCAAGCCTCATCACACTCATATTCTGAAATTTCTCCTTACAGAGGCTTGTGAATGCATCCCCGCTAGCTCCCCCCACGCCCTACATTTCTTTCTCATCTTCACTGAAGAAAGGAATATATAGATAAATTAAAAGCATGACTTTTCATTTCTAACCATTATGCTTTAATAGCCACTCATTTTTTTCAAGGCACTTCACAGGATAGTTGCAGCATGTCCTGCATATTACTTCTGGAATCAAGCTGTGTGACACTCTAAGTGTTTATCATTGCTGTGGCTCTTTGATCCTTCCCAGCATTGAACTTCCCAATGTGATGCCCTTCCCTACAAAAAGATTAGTTAATCAATACTTCTACTATAAGAGTTTATGCTGGAAAAAGGCTGCACAAAACCAATAGTATTTTGTGGTGAAGCAGACATTTTAAGAATGCACATAGTAGACAGCATCAAGTAGTAGTGTTCTACAGCTTAGCTTCATTTAAAAAATAAACCAAGAAATCCTAAAATACAACTTTGCATTGCAAAAAGCATATTACTAACCACGCTGAAGAATATGCTATATTGGCACTATAAACTGCTTCATAACAGATAAAAAGTGGCAGAAAGGGAACCCTAGACATCAATTTAACAACTACCTATTTTGTGAAGCATGACACTCATACAAACTCCAGACCCTTTACACTGTGAAAACTTGCCTCTTTTTTTTTTTTTGTAGCATACATTATAAACCAATCATAGAATTTAGATCAAAAATCAACCTTTGTGGCCCATTAACCTATTTTTTTCTGTATGGCATTATTTAATGCAAGTTTTTTTCTCCAAAAATTTTTAAAACTGGAAATATAGTTACTTTCCCTGGTGTATTGTCAACCAAAAATAAAATAACCACAAAGTAGAATAATTAAAATAAAAATGTAAAAACAATCTTTAAAATATAAAATTAAAACACTTTATAAAAATTTCTACAAGAATCTAAGTTTTACTATTTCTTTTTCAAAGAAAACTGAGGCAAAAATTCCTTTTTCTTCTTCTGAAGAATAAATAACTGTTACAGACTTTCCTGTAGTTCAAGAATAGTGTTTCTGCTATAATCAAACTGTCATGGCACTCCATGCAGAACCTCACTCTCTGAGAAGGATTTAGGACTATGGCTGTGGTTTTAACTAAGAGGACTTACTGATCTATTTAATTAAATGCTTATTTGACAATTTCTTGAATATTGTAGGAGGATTACATTAGCTTTGCATGTCATAAGGAAAGGATATTCAGAAATGCAATGCTCATGAATATTGAACTTTGGAGTACTGTTGAATTTTATACCATTCAAAGATTTTTTTTTAAATACCTGGGCGAATCATTGAGAAATGAACAGTGAGCACAGCATGAGAGGCCTGTAAATATGAAAATATAATAATACTTATAATAATAAAACACATTTTGTTTTCACTTATTGTTAAAACAAGCAAAAATAAACAAACAAACATAAGTGTTTTCTCCATCATGGACAGTGACTTGGCTACAGCATTCATGCTTATGAAGTTAAAACCGCTTTTACCTTCATACTTTCTCTTCAGCTTTTAAAGGGAGTGGGGGCATTCATTAAATTGAAATCATAGTCTGAATGCTGAAGTATGCTGAGGGGTAAAAAAAAGGCTCCTATTCTGTAAATAATTGTGCACAAATAGTGCAAGGCATATAAGTAGTCCCATAATGCTACTCAGTGGGACCATCAGCAACATCAAGCCACTGAACCCTGCGTTGATATGGTTTGAATAGCAATGTCCCAAGTCTCTGACCAGGTTGGATTGACTTTCCAAATGAAGTAATTCAGAGAGTAATGAAAAAGTTTAACAAATAACACTACATCTACACATTATTATGACAGATGAGGTTGTCCCACATTTCACAAGAGAAACTTTAGCATGCTATTGAAATACTCTTACAAGAATTCTCCCATAAAATGTCCAGAGGTTCTGCCAGCACTGTATCTGTGCTTCAGCTGTGTTCATTATTACTCAAAAAAACCCACTGAGATAGCAAAATTAAAGTCTATTCTGAAGTAGAATACTGTCTATTTGTTTAGAAACAACAATATACTATGCATGAACAGCCCATATTTCATGTGATATTACTTTGAGCAGCAGCAAATCCCCAAGAGCATTTTTAATTACAAAGCCCCTTGCTTTATACAATAAACCCACTTTTTTCCATACACAACTCCACAATAACCAGTGATTTTGTTTAGGTTTCCCCTAACTTTCCAGGCAGCAGAATTCCTATGATATTTTGATGTTTTCCATCATCTGAGGCAAGCCTTTTAAACGCAGCAAGAAGAGTGACTGAGGCTGCAGAAATAGCTTCATCTATGAAATAGCTTCTTAGTCATATGGCAACTGCCAGACATAAAAGTCCATTTATCCAATTTCTTGCAAGAGCTCTTTCAAAATTTCCGACAGGCAACTAAAATAATCGCCAAACATGAACACACTATGGCCCTGTTCTTTGTGGAACAGCTACAGAAGCTTCACTGGTAGCACATAGCAGAGGAGCTATTGGCAGCCTTCAGAACAGCCTTTGAGACCAGCAATATTGCCACCCTAACAGAACTGTCTGCACTAAGTTCTGCTAAGCTTCTGCCCCCTTCTTCTGTTTTCAAGACTTTAGTGCTCCAAAACAAGATGAATAAGGTGACTGTACTGTCCTACATGGCCATCTGACCATAGTACATCCACCTACTGCAAAATGAATATCCATTAGAAGACTTCTGAGACCAATGGTGTGCCAAAAAGAACACAGGTGAGCTCATGGGGATGCAAGATGTGCCTAAAGGACTGGTCATTTTTTTCACAGCAATGTTGCTGTTCTATACGAGGCTCTTAACTCTCCCAAGAGATTTTGCTTTGAGAACTGCAGGCAGACAGGCTTCTGGGAGCAGGTATTTTGTCGTGAATAAACATTTCTCCAGAGCATGCATCTTGCAGGGCTGTTCTTTAGCTCTGCCATTCAGTGTTTGTGTTGTGTTTCCTGGGATGTCTGGAGCATTTCTCAAAAGATGGATGGTGAGAGTTAAGCTGACAAAATTTAGAGGAGAGGAAAAGGCCAATCACATAGCCACGATGAGGTGCAGCTCAATTCAGTACTTAAACAGATCTTAACAGAGAAGGAGAGTGACTTTCTTACACAGATGGTGACAGGAAGAGGGGAATGTTTTAAATTAAAAGCAGAGAGATTTATATGAGATGTTAGGAAGAAATTCTTCACTGTGAGGATGGTGGGACACTGGCACAGATTGTCCAGAGTAGTTGTGGATGCCCCAGCCCCGGAAGTGTTCAAGGCCAGGTTGGATGGGGCTCCGAGCAACCTGGTCTAATAGGTGGCATTTCTGCCCATGATAGGGTGGATTGGAACGAGATGATCTTTAAGGTCCCTTCCAACCAAACTCATTCTGTGTTTCTGTGATTCACATGAAAATTATTTATCTAGGTAGCAAAAGACAAGGAAATCGTTTTTAGAGAATGTCAGGGAAAGGAAATTAACACCTCAATCTTACCAGGACACTGAAGACTACTAATAGTTTTCATGGTTAAAACCAAATACACTTATCACAAATCAAAAGGCAAATTCGGGAAAGCTACCAAGTTCCTTTTCTCATAAACAAATTACAACCAATATGGCTCATTTAGGAGGGGAAAGTTTGTGTCCAGCTAGGAAATGTGATATGAAGTGAGTAGGAGGCTCAGTTGGGATCATGAAAAGCAGTGAATCAGCCCTGGCTCCCTACACCTTACATGTTTTTCTCCTCTTCTTGACTCAGCCTAGCCTAGCTGCATGTTTAAAAAGCTGTAGAATAAGAGTTTCAGGGAAACATTAATTACAGCTCCAAGGTGCAGGTCTTGTTAAAGCTGGTTATTCAAAAAGCTCAGTTCCTCTGTTTACACATAATTTCAGATATTGTAGATGTCTGTGAGTCCCTCGGTTTTTATTGAGATTACTTACACTATCTATACTTTAAAAATATTTTGCTGTTAGGTTTTTTTGCTCTACAAATCAGACCAATAACAAGAAGCAAATTAATAATACAGAAGATAAAGGATTTAATAATGTCCTGCCAAGTAGAACTGTAAAACTAATGGAATTGTATCTTTTAAAGATCTTAACTAAGATGTATGAGGATTGTTAATATTGGTTACATATACTGACAGAGATGAGTGAACACTCAGGTGAACATTTTAGGTATGGTAAACATGGAACTAATGGAAAGCCGAATGAGAAACTTTACAATAAACCTAAGAGTATTATTGTTTAACAAATACATATTCACTAATCCAGGTAGAGAAATAATCTGGAAGGGCTTGAAAAGGTATCAGAAAATAAAGGCAGAATGGATTTTAAATTTCCTTGCTACTGTTTCTCTAGTAAGTTTCATTGAACTGTATTAATTTTGCACACCACAGGCATGCTGGCACTGGCTAAAAAGTCAGATGGATTATAGCAAAGTGCTTACATTAAGCATAATTTAAATTACACCTGAAGGGTGAAGGAATGATATTGATGTGTCAGAAATACAACACTAAAAATGTTTCATTTTAAGTGTTCCCATTAACAAGGGTGCATCACATAAATAACTAATGACTGCCAAATATCTCTAAGTATTTGAAAATTCACCTATGGAAGCTATTTAAAAACCAGATGATTACAGAATTCCCAGGCAAAACAAAACAAAACAAAACAGAAAGAAAAGCAAATGCAGTACACAAAGACACTTTTGGAGAATGACTATAGTAGTTCATATATTATTCCACTTAATTCTTTCTGTTAACAGCACAAATAGCAGCAGCTGGAGCAAAAACAGGGCAAAAGTATACTGTATATCTCCCTAATGCTGCCCTATACACTCTTTTGTTTTTAAGGATAAATAACAAAGCAACAAAGCAGCAACTTATATTACAATTATTCAAGGAAGTAAGAATGGTACATCAATAATAACACCAGCTAGACACCACATCTCAGCTGGTCCATGAGGAAAGATGAGTGTGTTTTCTAGCATGGGCAAAATCTGTTGTTGGAGGATTTCCCTACCCATGAATTGGATACTTGCCAACTGTGTAATAGTAGGGAGTCACGTAAACTGCTGCTCTATGCTGATAATTTATATTGATATTAATATTGATATTAATTATATTGATAATTAATAATCTATATTGATAATGCCTATGCAACTTTTTAAAATCTGCAACTCTCTGTATCTATTATATTGTAATATAATGTTTTCAGAAATCAGTTCTCCTGGATATGAAGATCATTAGAAACAAAAAAGACCCGAGACTCAAATCTTTCAGAGACCATGTTAAGATACAGTATATCTTTATGTAATGATGCATCCTGGAGTCTTGAGACAATTGGCTGATGTAGTTGCCAAAACATTAGTTACAGCTCCAAGGTGCAGGTCTGGTTAAAGCTGGTTATTCAAAACGCTCAGTTCCTCTTTTTACATATAATTTCAGATGGTATTTGAAAAGTTGTGGCAGCCAGGTGAAGTCCCAGGTGACTGGGAAAAGGGAATCATGGGACCTGAATCTCAATCATGGTACCCGTATTTAAAAAGGAGGATGCTAGGAACTACTAACCTGTCAGCCTCCCTTCCATGCCTGGGAAGATACGGAATAGAATCCCTGAAAGTTGTTTTAAGCCACATAATTCATTGAAGGTTTAACCCAACAGTATAATTCACCTGGATTATAGTTTACAGAGGAATTACAAATTATACCTTAGAAAAAGGCTACAAAGTTATATTATTAGTAATGACAGAGCTTTTATATGTAACAAAAATACAGTATTACTTAAGTACCGCTAGCTTCAACTTAGCATAAGTAGGGCAGAAAGGCTGCA
This sequence comes from Cephalopterus ornatus, assembly GCA_013396775.1. Lineage (NCBI taxonomy): Eukaryota > Metazoa > Chordata > Aves > Passeriformes > Cotingidae > Cephalopterus > Cephalopterus ornatus. The sequence continues at coordinate 13,067 of VZRE01014119.1, forward strand.
ATAGTCTGTTCTGGTTATGTATAAAAGCACAATGCAAATCTGTCCTACAAATAATATATGTTTCTAGTTCATATCACCTTTAACCTTGAACTTTTGAAAGGTAGAAATGTTGCAATTTTTCAATACTTTCTTGTTCATTTCTGTGGCCAGCCAGTGCCACACTTGATTAGTTCCACAGATTTGTGCTCTTTGCAGCACTGTCACTCAAAGGGTTAGAAGTAAGAAGGAAAAGAGGACCACACAAAGTAAAGCAACTCTTACATACAATTCTTTACCGTGTCATACTTTGCAAGGAGTTAATGTAATTTGGTCAGGAAATAATGCAATTTGTACTTGTTTTTTTGAGATATGACACTCGCTAACTTTTCTCCCAATGGGCTTAAAAGTAAACCCTATTTCTGAATTTCTGAATCAGACTGGTATAAGAATCTCTGGTAAAAAAACCTACTTTAAAACAGCAAGAAGGCACATTATGTAGGGACAGATGGCAAACTGCAACGCTCAAGTCAAATGTACCAGACAATTGACAAAAGGAAAATAATTTCATATAAAAGGGCTGTAGAGAGGATTTTTATATTTCCCCATGTTCTTTCTTCCATGAAAATAACCCCAAAATACAACAGCAGGTGCTAATAACATTCAGATTTCCACCTTTCTGTGTATAAATGCCTTATGGTCACTTTCTTCTAAATATTAGTCTGTGCTTAAATAATGAAAAAAAAATCCCTCAAAACTCATTAGCTAACATGTTATTTTAAAAAACTTTTTTTTTCTGTTTTAAATTTTAATCCCTTTTGACATAGTTTGCCTAATGACGTTTTTTTCCAATTCTCAAACCCAATCCACCAGGATCACTTCCCACAATCATTTTTTTCAGATCAGCAGCCTCAAGTGGTGGTTGATTTTGGCACAAGTGCTCTTGCACAGTTCCTCATTCAGTGTTGTCTCTTCCTGCAGTGGAGAGATGGCTGAGATGTTGATGATGCCTGTATCAGAAAGACCATTATACTGTGCTCTTTCTGCGCTGTGCAGAGTCAAACAGCTTGTGCTTTGAAGCATGTCTAAAGACCTGCTTGTTGAAATGCTGTGATTTTTATTTTTTTCCCCACAAAGGCCTTTCTCACTCTGTGTTTTATCCCACAATCTGAACCATAGTCTTTCATGGGACATTCGGCTTAGTCTTGATAAATCTCCAACTGCCCTCTTAGACTCAAGTATTTGATCCACTCTGTCTCCATTTTTAAACTCACTTAAATTCAAAATCATATTGTTTAGATTTCTATACCAATATCCTTTATTAGAGATAAATTCTTGAGGTACAGATAATGCTGTTTCACCTATTCTTCTTTGAACTGAAAACTCACCTAAGCACCAATAGCATCAGAACCAGCTGTTGACTATCACTACTAGTGCCATTTTCCTGCAGAGTAAAGGAGTTCAGCATCCAGTGCCATGACATTCTGGGGAGACTTCCAAATTAGATGAAGTTTTTAAATTGCATCCAGTCTGTCACTCAGCATTTTTCCATTTCATTTTGGACTAGGCAGCTTGTGTTATTCAGACCTTTGAAAAACAGCCAGATGGATCTCTAAATCTAGCAGGTGGACCAGCAAGAAGGAAAAATGTGGAACTATGCTAAATAGGTGCTGAAGTAACCTCAGTGCCTACAAAAGCACATCAGTCTTTTATCTATTCCAACTGAGTGCTAGGCACCTTTTCTGTAATGTGTGGCTCCCACCAAGAACTCTTCTCTGTACTTCGCTACTCTATCCCTTCACTTCTTATCCTGGCTTTCTCTGGCAGGGTAGAGGAAAGAATAGTTCCTAATTTTTCCTTGAAAATAAAAATAACCAGAAATTAGAACCAGGATAACAGGAATGAAGCTAATATGTAGTCCTCACATCACTAAGTTCTTCTTCTTCTAATATGATTTAAAGTGTTTTCTATCTTTTAAAATCATTATGCATAATGTTCCTGTAACAACTGACCCAGATTCCTAATGAGCTTCCCTTGGTACTATTTCTACTACTACTACACGAATAAATAATAATTTCCTGTGGGTAGATTTCCCATGTCTGTGCTCTAATTCAAAGCCTGACCCGTCTGTCCTGGATTACATGCAGTGTGCCAAGAGTCTCCAGCTTTAGAGAGTTTTTTTCTGCCAAACCTTTTCTCCCTTACTGATTTGGAAAGGGATTGGCAGCTCAGAAATACTGCAGCAGCATGGAGAGCAGCCAGATGACAACCATAGGCAGATGTCATTTAGGTTTACAGGAAAATTAATTCTAGTCATATGATCAAACATTCATGGATCCTAAGGGAAAAAATCAATATTTCCAGGAGACAAAGTTACTGTGCATCAGCATGATTACTGCTTTCAAGGTCTTGTGTACTACTGGGAAAGCTATGGTATTACTGTTTTACTTTGGTCTTGAATCTCACACAGGAACACCCAGAAACTTTGAAGAGTTTGAGCTCCAATGAGGTAACAAAAATCCACAAACTATTCTATAAAAAGTCCTTTAATCTCTTCTGATAAGCTTGTTTAATCTCCCTTTTTTCCATGATAATAGATTAAAACTTCAGTAGGTACACTCCGGTGGGAAAGACTGTTTTGTTGATAGGTTGTGGGGGTTTTTTTCTATTTTTGTTTTTTTTTTTTTTCCCTGAAAATAGCACAAAACATATAAGCAAGACTTCTCATTTAGAAATAACATCAAATTAACCAGGAGAAAGATGCTGAGATATAAAAATGTGAAAACTCACTAATTATCAAGTGAAAACTATTGAACAGTAAATGACACCAAAATACGGGTGGTCTCACTAGAAAGCTTATAGAAACATGGTTAGCCTGGGTGAGGTAGTGCTGTATCTTCTCCTGCTTCTTAAGTCTGCAATGGTAGGTTGAGCTCTTTTCCTATGAGAGATTTATGAAATGTCATGGATCTCATATTCTCTGTCAAGAGTTTGCTACAACAACATCATCAGGGTGGTAATGCGAAAAATTAATTCTGTGCAGCCCTCAAAAACTCCAGATATTTTCCTCATGCTTTCTTGTTGATTTTTTTTTTCAAATTTTAGTTTTTGCATCTATGAATATGCTTTTTTCCTTAAGGGGTTTCGTGGTGACCAGAAGTGAGTTCTGGTGTTTGCCACACAGTTGGCAAGTTCAACTTTCCTAATTTAATCATTGACTTTGCATCAATCTGTATTTATTGCTGAAACTTGAATTACTTCAGAGATTATAAGATGTTAATTTATGACTGGCACACAGATCAAGACATCTAATGAAAATTTAGTAGTAAAATGCCTATAATTCATTCACTTTTTTATACCTCTGAATGGTCTTAACCCCTGCTGCTACCTAAAAGCAATCTATGTTGTTCTCAAAGCTTAGATTATACTCTCCTCATGTCCCTCTAGAAATACTTTGACATATGTTACTTTGACTCTGTAGTACAGCTTGTATTCCATATTTCAGGATACTTCACAATTTATGCAGTTCTCCCATCATCACTACTGTCATAGTCCTGGTTTTGGCCAAGGACCGGGTTAACTTTTTGCAGTAGCCATAAGGGGGCAGAACCTGGAGACACATGAGCATGGCTAAGACCCTATTTGATACCATCTCACATCATTGCCAAGGTTGGGGAAAGGGAGTCTCTCTGGCTTCCCCAGTGAGTGGGGTCGGGATGGGGTGCTACCACTGTCAGTCAGGTTGAGTTGGGCTCCATGAGCATTTGGCATGTAAATCACCCTCTTTTTTTTGAACACTTTTGTTGCTGTTACTGTTCCTTTTCTTATCTCATTGCTGTTTCCAGTAACTTGCTCTTATATTTGCCTTTTGTGCCTCCAGCTGTGGGGGAGAGGTGTGTGAAGTGGTGCAGGGAGAGGAAGTGAGTGAGCAGCAGTGTGGCTGGGGAGTCTCAGCGGTGCGGGAGCACTAAACTGAGGAGTACCATTCCTAAACCAAGACACACAGTCACAGTGCTTTGTGGACGCAGTTATAGCATGAAGACTTAATGACAAAATACACTGTTTCAAACATAAATCTCATCAAAGACTCATATATTAAAACTTGTTTGTAAACAAAAAGATTATTTTTAAAAAAGTATAGGCAGTAACTTAAACAAAAATCCGTGAACTTTTTTCTCTTATTTGGCCTCTCACAATCACAATTTTTTCCAAGCCTCATCCACCTTACGAATTGGTTGAGGCCTTCCCTCCACTACCACACAAATTCTGTAGAATCAAGAGAATCATTTTGGTCAGAAAACAGATACACTGACAGTAGTTATTTTATTAGAAACATAATTCAGCTTACAAACAGAAAGCTCAAATGACCTGCCAGATTGAAGTATAACTCCAGTGAGAACTCAGAAAGGGAAACTTCTGAAAAGTGGTGGTTTTATCATTATGAATGCACCACAAATCATACGACTCATCAATGTTACAGAAAAGTAGGAATTAAGTTCACATCGTCACAAAGAAATTTTATTTCAACAGTAGCTTTTTAGTATGAGGCATTATCACAACCATACTTCCCTAGGTGTGTAGTAGCACTCCATCCACATCACCTTAACCTGATAAACCATGGGTTGACTTTTAACAATTTTCATTAAATTCTGAACACTACCTTAATACGGCTTCCATCCTAGTGCTGTGCTTGAGAAATTGAGGAAAAAAATACCTTAAAGCCAAGGTTTTTTTGCAACACCTCTCTGAATAATAAACTATTATTAGATGAAGGAGAAATTATTTATCCTATAAAGTCTAAGCCAGCTCCAAATAGGTTTCTACCTGGGATGCTCCAAGTACTTAGACTTTGATTCATTATGCTAAAAATAACAGCATCTTTTTCTTGGAAATTAACAGTTACTTTTTTATAATTATCCTTAAATCTTGTTTTAGCTGGGTTCTTATCAAACTAAAAATAATTCCTTCTGACGACAGATTGTGTCCAAGTATTTTGAAAATACTTGAATCTGACTGACGTCATTAGCTTCTGAATAGATGTGTTTTCCAGAAAACAAGTAATATTACTCATTCAGTATGTCCACTTAACCTTTATGCGTCAGCTATGTTCCCAGGCTTTGTTATGTTGAGCTCAAAATGATATAAATATAGTTTACAATTACTGAAAGCTTTCATCTGACTTCACATCTAGTAGAAGTGCATCTTTTTCGACAATGCCGTGGTTCACAGTTAAACTAGTGACGTGCTTAGACTGAGCTGTTAAAACAAAGTATCTTTCACACATTCCTAGCACTCGGGGGTTTGTTTTTGACACTTGAGAAAGACATTTGCTACTTGTGCACAGTAGTCTTTTCTACTTCAGCTTGAGAAAAATATTACCTTCTGTCTGCGTAAAAGCAGCAAAAATAAATACATGAACAGGAGGCCACAGGAAATAAGTGTTAATTAAAGCAGTGCGTTAAAGAAATCAGTGACACAATATCAACACCTACTAAAACAGAAAACAAGAGTTTGTGAACACTGTTTACCCTTTTGTTTCTGGAGCTCATTTACAGCCTGATTTTCAGCTGCAACCTTGCATCCAGGCTCTAAAGCACTAGTAAATGCAGCTGTATATTCAGTGTACTTGAAAATAAGCCTGCAAGCACATTCCTGGTGCTCTGTTTATTTGCTCTGAAATCCAGGCCTGCTGACACTGCTTGTCTTAATTGCTTGAACACGTTCCTTTTAAAACCTCTAGGAATTCATTAAATATGTATTTCTTGGATGAGTTTAGTAACTGAGCTTAAGAGCAATTTTGACATTAAATTCTTGGAAAGGTCTCTCAAAATCCTAACCAGTGTATGCTTAACTGTTTTTTCCTGTTGGAAGGTTTTAGTTTAGGCTGAAATACATTGGAGTAAAATAATTTCAAATTATGTTATTCAGAAAATATTACATAGTTAAAAAAAATCATTAGGACTAAACAAAAGCTATCATTATATTTTCCATACTTTGTCTGAATGTTTGTTTTTTGGCAAAGCCAAACATAAACAGCTAAACTTTTCTTATGTAGAAAACATTATCTGGTAGTTACCTCCTCTAGGGGTGAGAGGTGGTGGAGCGAGTGGTAATAAATGCAGGAGCAACCTAATTACAATTTTGTGGCAGAGAAGTAACAAGAGGAGATGTGAGAGTGATACTTTAAAGAACAGAAATAAGAATTTGCTCACTTCTGAAACATCTGCTGATCAGGTTAATAAAGTCAAACGTTATACAAAATGGTTGTGCATGTTAAGACGGTATTTCCACTTTTTTTTTCTTTTAATTCACACCTCGTATACAGAAGGATACAAAGGAAGGTAGATAGTGAAAGTCATAATATTAATTCAAAATTCTGTATTTCCCTTTTAACCACTCATTATCAGTCAACTTCAAAATCAACCTATGAGTCACAGGACAAGAGACGTACTATTCAAAATATTTTAGCTCCATAATAGGGCCACGACAACAATGAAGCTGTACATCAACATTGAGATTTATTTTAAGTACCAGTAACAGTCGTCATCATAAATGTGATGTTCACGTAACGTGGAAACTGAGGAGTATCTTACGTCTGTGATGTATCCCATATTCCATTAAGTTAACCCATTAATACTGTATTTCAATGTTTAGCAACAATAAAAGTTGTATTATAGCATACCAGGAGCCAGGTTTAAAAAAAAAAAAAAAATCCACTAAGATTGCTACACAAAGCCCACTTTCTTGAACCCAGTGCAGGGAAAACAAAAGTCAATCTTGGTTTAAATTAACTGAAAGACTGAAGTCTGCCTAAAAATATTTCACCAAAATATTCTTGACCTACTTAATTTCTTCATAGATATCTACTGAAATAATAATGATAGTGAGTAAACAGTTCTTGTTTTTAATTCTTGCTGGAATAAGTAGCTGATTAGATGAGAAGGATTACCACAAATCTTAGACTTTAAACAGCAATTTTAATTTGTAAACACAGATGTCTGATACGTCTGCCACGAGTTATAATGGAAATAACAATACTCTGATATTACTGTATTTTTTTAAAAACATTAAAAATAGGAAACTCCGAAGACTGTCCCAGCAGAACTGTAAATGCAGGACAACTTTTCTATAATGCAACAAATAACACTCAGAAATCAGAAAGGAAAAGTGAGATACAATGGTCAAAAATACATAAGACTACAATAAAGAGTTTTCATCAGCAAAGAAAATCTGTCAAGACAATAAAAATGTCTGCTGCTTACAACACTACCCATTACCCACTAAGAGGGAGAACTGTTTGATTTGAATGTGAATCAGACAGGTCCTTTAAGAAATCCCTCCCTTGTAATAGAATCACTGGTAATCATATAATCCTTCATCAAGGCAATTTCCTCTTTCTCTTTCTTAGAGAAAACATACCTGAACATGTAGGAGAAAATGAAAACTAAAAATAAAGAGAAAGCAAACTGAGGAAATTCACATTTATGTTAGTGAAGGGCAGGCATCCTTGATACCTGCTGGCAGAAAAGTCTTACCGGAAGGACTTCCTTGAATTAAAAAAATATTTCAGAACACCTCTACAACTACACCTCTGCAACTAAAAACAATAAGTGAACTCTGAAATGCATATTTTCAACACCTTTACTTTTTTGTTTTTTAAAAAATTCAAATTTGTTGGGTTTTTTAGAGTCTTACTAGAGCAGTAGGCAAACAGCTTCAAGATGCATCACTATTTTTTCCTGACTTACTCTTTCCATTGCAGTTACCCACTGACCATTTCAACCCCTTGTCATTTTCTCCCTCTCCTTTGGGTCAAAACACTCAAACATCTTCAGCCAAATTCTCTGAACATAGCAGTTCAGGTATCAGATTTTAAAGCAGAAAACATGGAGTGCAACAAAATTCTTAGCATGGAGCAAAATAATCAGGAGAAACTTCATAGCATGAAAGGAGGCTTTAAATAGCAGACAGCAATATTCAGGAAATGTAACTTTGCATATTTTAATAAGGAATAAAGAGTTTGGGCCTGGAAAGCCTCTTGCATATGATACAACAAACTTATGCAGCAATGGGGGCCAGAGTTCCACACTGTTGCCTCCCTAAAGCTATGCTTCTCCCCAAACAGAGTCATGCTGACTGATGCTACTTAGTCCAGCATTCTGTCTTCATGGGAGATACGAAGACCCTAGAAGAGTCAGTACTTAAAGGGTTTCTCATAAGGACCTTTCCATCCTCTATGTGTTGAAAAGTTAGTCTTCTAACATAATTTTACATGCTCTCTTTAAATGTTTTATTCCATCACCACACCCACTGTCCATCATGTGTCAGCCTGGCACTTGGGAGCTTGGAGTTTCACTTTCAAAACTTCATGTGCTTCAATTACCTCCAGCTCAAGACTAATTTTGCCTTTGTCATACAATAAACTTTTCAGATCCTGGCACAGCCCCTCACCATGCGTCAGTGGTACCTCAAGCACAGCATAACATTGCCATGCTCATGCCAGGACCACCTTTTTGATAATTAGAGGATCAAAATCTTGCATCCATGCCCAAAGAGCTAAGGCTCAAAAGTCTAAATCTGCTCAGGTTTGCTTCAAAATGATCTTTTTTTAAGAAGAAATATGTCTGCCAGTATTTTACTTCTTACTATCTCTTTTTTTTCCTTTTTTTTTAAAAACCCACTAATTGGTCTGTTTAAAGTAGTAATTTTTTTCCCCATTTTGGTACTTGAAATATCACCTCTCAGCTCTTCAGAAGATGCGATTTCATACAATACTGGATGAAATAAAAAGAAATCCATACTATTTATTTACCTGTTAGCTGCACCTGACCTGAAAAGTTAGAATATGAATGGAGCACATGTCCGATTTTACAATTATGCATCAGCTTTGTACTCAGAAGTATTATAAGATTTTTTTTACCTGGTAGTAAAAATATAGTCTACCTAATACACCTTATTGTCAGTATATACAGCAAAATCTATTTAGTAAAAAGGGGGTTCATTGTTACTATTGAACCCCTCAGAAAAACTCTCAGTCTTGAAAAACAAGAAAAATGCCTGGGTTTCTGACTCTTATCAGGAATTGAAGAGTAGGTAGTAGTACTCTGAACACCTAGGGGGAAGCTAGATTTTCTCTACCATATTAAAGCCTTCTGCTTCTTATGCCCTGGTCCACTCACAGGTACTCACTGCATAAACTTACCACACTTTGATCTCTTGATCTGTCTCAAAATGATAGACTTCATTCTCCACTGAATAATTCTTCAGACTTTTTTTTATTCTTTGCTGCTTTGCAACCATGGATGCGCTTTCTCCCTAACAACTCTAAAGTTTCCTTATTGCTTTCTTTAAATAACTCCTTACAGCTCTTCTCTGCTTGATCTAACTGCATGTCTTCCATTAATACTCTATATTCCCCTTTCTATTTTTTTAAATAAAGAATACATTTTGTTCATTTTACTTATTTATATTTCTTATGCATTTTACTTGAATTTTGGGTGGGGTTGGGTTGGGGGTGGGAATAGAAAAAACTGTTGGCATGTATTTGAATGGGTAACACCAGGATCTGTGAATGGAGATCATAAGCAGCAACTTAATAGAAACACAACAAATTAAGAGCAGGAAGGTAGGAAGGGTCATACTGATATAAATCAGCAAAAAAAGAAATAGGAAGAAAATCAAAGAAAGTGGAAAAGAATGTCAGGATATGCTAAAAAGAAAGAAACACAACAAATCATAACAACAACACCCCTACTCCCAGGTATTGTTAATTCTCCTACCCAGTCCCCTTGGCCTGCCAGGAAGACTAAAGTTCCCTCGTGGTCCAGAAGAGAGGCAAAAATTATTCTTTAGTCTCAGAGCTCACTGAAGAGAGGAATGCTCACAGCCTCCATTTTAGTTTTCCAGTGTCAGCATTGAATAAAAGCTCATCCTTACTGCCATACAGAATTGGTTACTGCAGCAGAGAACAATTTATTAGAGATGGAAAGAGCTAGTTATCTGTAATCTAAATAAGTTTGAGCTAACTGGCAAAATTGATTCATAATGAAGTATGACAGAGTCACTAAACTTTGAAACTCAAATTTATAGATAAATCAAAGTGGGGAAAAATTAATAGAGAAAGAAATGATGTTTTGTTTTTAGCATAAAAGTCAATATAAGATTTACTGATGCTTAATTTAAGGTAAAAGGATTAATAACAACAGTTATTCGCTGTTATGGCACAACTGCACTTTACAGATCTTTATTTTCTTATTTACCCACAGGTACATGGATGAAAAGGATTACAAAGTACATCCTAAGTTTATAGTAAGTACATGAAATGTACTCCTCCAAAAAAAGGTTTCTTTGCACTGATCTGAAGAGGGAATTTGGACACAGCATGATTTTTTTGATCTCACATTCTCCAGAGAATCTAGAATACATTTTCTAGCTCAGAGTATTATTTTACATCAGGAAAATGACAGGTGAACAGTCTAATTGTATCTATTCAAATAAGAGGGAGACAAGAACATTGTTCCAGTTCTTGCTTAGGCACTTCTCAGCTCTTCTGCATTAACCTAGAATTTTCTACTAAACTGCTAGTATTTATTTCATCTTTTATTTACATTGCAAATGCAATGCAAAAGTGAAATGTTCTGACTATCCTGGTAACAGTGACACATGTGTAATATATACAGATACTCACACCATGTTCATGTCATGCCCCAGTTTTTCCCAAAACAGTGCATCACTTTGTTTTGAGACTGCCAAGTTCCTTCACTTGGTGTTTGTCATTCAGAATTCATCTGTAGGGTTCAATAGACACCCTGCTGGCATGAAAGCACACACCTACCTAGTGGAAACTCATGTTTGCCTATGAATGCACTATTTGTTTCCAGTAATTCTGTTAAAAAGGCAAAGTAAATAATTTCATAAGTTGATCACAAAATAGGCTGCATCTGTCATTCAGTTGAATGTACACTAAAGGATGTATCTGCCCACTGAGATATTGAGAGAGTTTCTTGATTCATGAGAGACTGTAGAACAAAGTTAAGAGCGTAACCAGTTTCTATGATGACTGTAGATGGGATTCATCTCTGCATTGTGTCATTTCCCTTCTTACACTGAAAAAGATGTACATCTCATGTAACACCATTAAATCAGTAAAGTATGATTAAATCATACCTGTTCACTTGGCCCCAGTAACATATGTACAGTAATAAATGCCCTTTTTTTCCACATGTAATGCCCATGATGTTAAAAAAAAAGATATACTTCTTTAAAAAGTCTTTTATAGCAGTTCATGCTGGTAAGATGTATATCAATAGCAATGACAAGAAATTCAGTATTTCACAGAGCAGGATGAATCCCAAAATCTTCCAAACCTCCCTTCTTGGTTACCACCAACAGATAAATCCTGATATCATATTGTACCCAGAATAACCTTGACAATAATTTGCCACTAGAACAATAAGATTTTAATTGAAAGTGGTAAATACATACAAAACATACATACTGCATAGAAACAACACCTATTTAGCATTTCAGTCACCAGTAGTTTGCATCGCTAAGTTCAGTTTTAAGATCTCACAAGGTATCAGTTTCTTAGGGTTAATGCATTTTTGTATTCTGAAATTAAAACCCTAGTGGCAACCAAAAAAGAATTAACAAATTTCAGTATCTAAGGTAAACATAAAACAGCTGACTAGAATACAGATGCTTGAATAAATCCAGCTTACTGCAAGGGGTTTGAGGTATACATAGAGTTCAGGTTTTCAGAAAACTTTGGCAAATCCTGCTTAACTCAAATATCAAGAAACTCAGCTCATCATGCATGATGAGACAAATTTCATCATGCAGAATGTTTGAGCACAGGTGGAATATGTTTGTTTGTTTGTTTAATATAAATAGTTTCCATATCTTTAGAGTGAAAAGTTGCAATATGCATTCCTTAAAAAATTAAAAAGTGAAAGCCAATACAGATAATGAGTTCACTAAACTGGCCACATCCCTTAAGTATTTATGAAACCTGAGAAAAGCATAAGTTTGTTTTTTAAAAAAAATCCTTTCCTGTAGCTTGTAATTGCTAATGGGATGATTCTGTCATCCTTGTGCATAAATAAATAATGCCAGTAGATTTAGACTTTAACCACTGAAAAGGGCCAGGAAAATAAAATTATCTCAGCAAATGCTGTAGCACATATAACAACTTAATTGAATAGTTACATGCAACCTGGACACATACATCATAATTTTAGATTTCCCATAACTTGTCTATTGTAGTTTTATGCAGCCTTGATCTTCCCTAAGTTTCAGAAAACAGAAATTAGAATAAATTCAGTACCTTCCTGAAAATAAAATCAGAACCTTAAGTGTCATTAATTGAACATCAAAACATACACTTAAAATCCCCTTACATGTTGGCCTATCTCCCAAAATTTGACACCTGCAAGTATGAACTATTTTGGATCTGTACTACAGCAAAACTGGTTCATAAACATTTATAAACAACATGACAACTGTGCACAAAATATTCACTATTAAAATAAATGCCCTGAACAGTCCTAATGATAGAGATACTAATACAAAAAGGAATTTCTGAGCAGTGTAAAAATATCTTCCTTCACAACAGTATCTACTCAAATTAAAATACTTACACCAACCATATTGGTTCTTGTAAATAAATGGTGCTGAAATCCTTGAGGATTATCCTTTTATTTAGCCTAGAATTTCCTTCCATTCATATATTTTAAAAATGCATTTAGGCTGGATTTCAAAAAAATGAGTATTTTTATTGCCCTGTAAAATTAAATTTTCTAATCATTAAAGCATAATATATGTTGAGTAACAGTTTCTGTAAAGGTGACTGTTCTATTTAAAATCATGTCTACACATGCTTGACTTTTGCTCTACAAACTCTTTCACCACTTCTCTGCCCTGTGGATTGATCCAAATTGGACATTTATCCTCTAAGTGTTGAATGTGCATGTGATACTCATAGCAGAAGTAGTGCTTAGCCTTTCACTGTACACAGCAGGGTCCCTTCCTGTGTATGGTGGCTCTCCCCAGCAAAACTCTACTGCTTATGACTCAACTCCCATAAAAACATGAGAAGTAAACAAGTCATGCCAATGAATAAATGTCTCAACTAATTGCGTGGAATCCCATCTAGAGAGGGAAAAGCGGGCAATTACAGTAATTTTAAGTGCAATTAATGAAATAAACCAGAATTGCACCAATCCTCTGCTGTACAGATAGATTCATGCTGCATCTAGAAATATCAGAAAAGAATATTCAGTTCAATTTCCTCTGTGGATATGAACAACAGCACTTTTTAAAATGAATCACTTGTCCATGGAAATGAATATATGACACAAAACGTCTACTTCTGATTTAAAAATCCTCAGCAAAGAGAAGCTTCTGGAAACTCTTACATTTTGAAAGGGACAGTGTTCTAGTTGTGCCAAAGATGAGCTTTTACTAGATGAGAACTTGCTATCTTTCAACTACAATTCCTGGTACACTTGTCTGTTAGAACATAATGTGTTCTTAACAAGTGTGTGCTAACACTGGTCAAATCACCTCCTAAATTTCCTCTTTGAGGAGCTGCTGGATTGAGCTTCGTGAAATGACTGCATGAAAAAGTGTATCCATGGTCTTTAACATCACTCTACATTCTAGCCTGGAAAAATTGTTTGCAAGAAACAATATCTATTTTTGACAAGGTATTTTAGTTCTTAGTTGAGTTGGTACACTGTTTGCTTGTATATATCACTCCTACAACATTAGTTTTTGCTCCTCTATTTTTAACTGTATTATAAATGCATAAAACCTGCACTGCAGTTAAATTAAGGAATCAGAAAACTAAGTGCTCAATTGCAACAGACATTTCCCAAACCTCATGAGAACAGCTACTCAAAACAGTCTGTATGAAGTAAATTCTGTCACTGGTTTTCAAAGCGTTTACCCACAAATCTTGACAGTTGCCAATACTGAAGCTAAGCTTGAAACATCATACAAACATCGCCTTTTCAGTATTGCAACAAAATGTATTTATGTGAGGAAAAAAAATCTATAATGTCAGGAATCCATCAGATATACAAAATTCCTAAAAAAAGAAAGCAGCCAATACTTGCAAAAGAATCACATTAAAAAAAACGAGCAGCTCTAGGCACTTATAAGGTTTACTGCAGAAATGTAAAGTACACTAAAGTCAAGTTTACATGTTAAATGAAAAGGTCTTTGGAAGAGGGATTATGCTTTTCCTACTCCAAGCACTGTCACACAAGGCCGTTCAGTAAGTGACAGTTCTTATCATATAGTAACAATGCTGAGTCCTAGCCTTGGTCTGAAAAGTATAAATGCAGTCAGACAACGTATGCACCTAAGAAAGCCTTTTAATTTCAGAAAGGAAACACCCTTCTGCAAAGAGGCATGCTTAATGGCCAGCAAGTTTACCTGTTCTATAGCTTTACTTAAGCAGATGTTTTATGAAGATGTGCTCAGTGAATTTAAAACAAAGTAAGTCATTAAACAGAAAATCTACTTATGTAATAAGATATTACCTGAGAAAAATTATTCAACGTCCTCTTTAGAAAGACCTTCTGATATATGGAATAGAACATACTTCAATAAACAAACTGCAATCAGTTTCTGAGCGTGGCTTGATTTGATTCTTTGATTTTTATCACGTTATCACTTACTATTTAAGTCTTACTAAACATGGAAGACTAATGCAAATTATACACTTTCCTCTCTGCACGTTTTAAGGAGAAACTTATTTCCCTAGTTTCTCAATTATTAGTTAGCAGACAAAAATAATGGATTTTTTGAACCAAAAGGCACCAGAAAACAGTAAGTAATCATTCTCAAATAAATTACATTACAGCAATAGTTGGATCTCTCTAAATTACAGATTGTGTTAAAAATATGATAGAACTGGTTTTGTGTGTCCAATTTGCTTCACAAAAGCATTTTTGAGTCTGTTTTATTATGGCAGCACCTGTCAGTTACAACAATGGCAATGGATTTTACAACCAACATGAAGAAAGGTTTCAAGGTTGTAACAGCAAACATATTTGAACATGATAGTAACAAATTTGATGGAATACATTCAGGGTGTCTTGTTATGAATTAGTGCATGAGAACATGAAAGAACAGTAAAGGCTGCTTGAAAGCTCCTAAGCTATGCTGTTTTCTAGAATATAATTCAGTATGGCAGCACATAGGGTTCACAGAGATGCTAATGTGCTGCAGTCCTATCCATTAAACAGCATGATAATAAATGAAAGCCATGACTAAACATAAAGAAGTTGCTAGAATAAAGCTATTTTTCTGGGTTTTAAACATCACACCTTACACAATATGTTGATCCATATTTCTTTTCTATTTTCCTTTTTCACAGGGAGCTCTTAACTGATTTAATGAAAACTGAAGTGTTCATTTTTATGTATAAATTTCCTATGATTTACACTTTACTTTGTGAGATTGCATTCAAAATACTTATGCTTTTTAATCCCACACAGTGGATGGGAATTCAGTATATGCAAAGATTTCCTGAAGGAGAATGAGTATGGTTTAAATCCTTAAAATTTCCTTAAAAGTCCAGAAAGCAAGAGTGTCCAGGAAGGTTAAAACCACCTTTTAAAATCCCAGATTTTAAATAGCGCTCTTCTCCCTTCCATACTACTTCTGTATTTCTCTTTATGGCAGAATAGTAGAGCAGTTGCAGAACAACTGCATGGAAAAAAAAGCTGCAAAAAACAGGTAATAGACTTCACAGAGAATTCAAATATTAAGTTCAATTTACTGACTGGAATCTCTGTCTCAACGAATCCCTGTCTCAACAGAAGTCTTATTTTTCTATTGTACTCAACAATTTGTTTACTAGCTAGTGAAAAGAAAAAAGAACTGGTAAAATTTTGGCCTCTTCTGAATTTATTTGGACACTTGGCATTTCTTCCAGAAATCTTTATTCAATCTCCAAAGAAGAAAACTTCCATCAAAAATGCAGTGAAACAATATACACAATTTTATTTGGTACAAACAAATGTTTTAGAAATGTGGGAAGGAAGAGAACAAACAGCAGGCTGCATTTACCTGTGCTGGAGAGTTATCAGCAGTAGAAAAAAATTTGTTGTGGAGAGCTCACATCACTCCAAAGACACCCTGAAAATGTTGAAGAAACAAACAGGAAGACCTTGGCCTTCAGCACAAAGGCTCTTTGCTATACACAGCACCTGCCACAATGGGAATGGTGTCCTTGAGTGCTGCAGCAACCCAGCCAGACGGAGCAGGAGATCAAGAACTGAAAGATCCAGCAGTGTAATTCTTGGTAATGGCCCAGTCCAACACCACCTCTGCCTCTTACTGGGGAGAGGTTTTGCATGGAGGAATAGAAGCCACAGCTGAGGCTGGAGGGGCAATAGTGGGAATGGAAAAACAGAAAAAAAATTTAAGGAGCTGTACATGCCACAGAGGAAATTGCCAGGTCATGGTGTAACATGTTGCACAACAGAGAAAGAAACCAGCCTAAAATAAAGTAAATCACTTCAGATTTATTAAGAGACTGGATTAGCAAAATCTTGTTCAATTGTTTGAAAACTGGGAGTGCTGCAGATTCTACACTGTATGAATTAGCGGACTGAGTTACTGCGATAATTATGGCTAAAATGATCAGTGACTGAAACTGCTGGTTCAGTCTTTCATTAATTAATGCACTCAATTTACTGAAACTTTTTGCTTGAAAGCATTCCACTGAGGCTTCATAATATTTCTCTGAATTTCTCAGGTATTCTCAATTATGTTAGCTGTTCAAAACATGAAGAGATGCACTTGGCAGGTTCATACCTCTCCCATTAAGTATACTGACATGTTCTTGTCAATATTTAAGGCTAACTGCATCCCTCTGCTTCTAGGTTTTACACACAAATCACTGCAGAATAGACCATACTCTAATTCTTAGGCAAAGGAAGTCATGGCCGTGATTACTCTGTGGAAAAAATACTTGTTTTCCAGAAACAGGCGTGTGTTTGTGGGTTAAAGTGTATCCTATTTAGTTCCCCAAAGGAGTTTCCTCTGTTTTGTTTTTTAAAGGCAGGGAATCAGTCAATAAGGTCTTACACTAGACTTCCAGATGACAAAGACATAGTGGGTGTTTTTTCAATTATTTTTGTATTCTAAACCCCTGGCTAGTTAAATGTGCCTTATATACAGGTGGACTGGAAGACAATTGACACAACAATGTAGGTTAAAAAACAGCAAGTGTTTTCGGCTTGTTCAAGTATAAGGAATTTATTAAAGTACAGACCTGTGACAAGTTACAGCAGCCTGTAAGATTTATTTCTGCTTCTATTAATTATATTTTTGTGTGTGAAAAAAAGGCAAATGCATATGACACATTTTACACTCTTATTTAATTAGAACAAACACCCACCTTTAGTAGCTATCAACATGAACTTCCTAAGAATATTAATTTCACACTGGAAATTAAATTTCTTAATATCTTAGAGACATTTTAAAAGTACACTAAAAGCGATGCACAAATTGTGAAGTCAATTTGAATTTCTCTCTTTGGAGAAAGGGATTTTTACATTCCCCTGCAGCAAAATGAAGGAAATACAGATGTATAACTACCTGATTCTGTGAATTTGAATTTTAAAAAGTGAGGATGAATTTAGCACTGTAGCCCATGGGGCTTGTTAAAATCTATGTGAAAACCTAAGCATCATCTTCCCCATCTCAATGGGCTTTAAAGTTGCTCTGATGTAGTATTAAACAATGAATAAAATGATTCTTAAACAAGAGAGTATTAGAAAAGTAATGAATGTGCCTCCGAAAGCAGAGCTGACTTTTGAGATAAAAGCAGTGCACACCCTTCCTGTACACCTTTGCTGTGAATCAAAGCCCATCAGTGTAATTGCCTGTGCTCACAGATCCCCAAGAAGAGTCCCAATGCCCACCTGTCTCCATTTTTAGGGAATCAGAGACGCTTGCAAAGCTGTTGGTCTAGTGCAAGAAGCCCAAGAAAGATCCTGTGCATGATATGGCCAATCACCCAGTTATGCACAGGCTAAATCTACAGTCAAACATATAAGTTAGCAGCATAAATTAGCAGGGAAACCAGGGCAAGGGAAGAAAATGCCTTGCTGCCTCTTGAAGGAGAAAGGATTTGGTATAACCTCTCCCCCCATCCTTACCACAGATGGGCTTCACTTGCGCATGGGAGGGATACCAACCATCTCTCACTGCAGGTGATTCACATTGGGCACCACCAGCTCACCTATGCACACAGCCAGGGCAAGGTGTTCCACCCAGAGCTGGGGTCAGTAGATATCATAACTGGGCAGACGGCGCTGCATGAGGGAGGCTTTAGGGTTTTGCTCCCATGGCCTACTTGTTGGTACCAGGTGAGCTTGTAGGAAAGTGAGTACAGCAAGAAGAAGTAAAGGAAATAAATGTGAAGAGACCCACCCTTGAAAAACCCCAGACCATTCAATAAAACCAACCCTAAATGCTTTATAAAATGTTTCTGTTGCTGAAAGGTTACACCTGTGAAACACCTATTCCTTCTTATCTGTCCTAGTAATAAAAGAGGTTTTATTATGCTTATTATTCCATGTAGATCCCAAATAACCAAGTACACCATAGTAAGCACAGTACACTGCATGCTCTTTTCAATAAACATGAAATTTTTCTGATGAGGCCCAGAGAATTCTTGAAATAACAATGTTCCTAACCCTCACAGAACTGCACCACAAGAAACTCGATCAAGCAAGACTACTGTATAGCTACTGAAATGTACACCTTCCCAGCTCTCTTCTGAGTATTATCTTTCCTAGCTTCATTAAAAATCTCAAATTCAGACAGCAACGACATTAGTTCTTGTCTGCAAACAGAACACAGGCTTTTAGAGGTACCGTGGCATTAAATGAAACATTAAGATAATTTGCTTTGGGTAAATTAGCTCATTAAAAAGCCCTGCACCTGAAATCAACTGAAAGATGCCATCCAGTGGCTACAGGCAGCAAAGTATTAGTATAAAACCGCCGTAAGGGTTCAACTACAATGACATCTAGTGGTAAGACAACAAACCAGTACAAGAAAGTTCTGTTTCTAGCAGAACTAACAAAGAATGTTTTAATAATAGTTACTTTAAAATTGAACTCAAATACAAACTATTCCATCGTATGATTTAAAATACACTGTTAGTTATTTTGTAACTTATTTCTTTTTCACTGGAAAACATGGGATAGCATGTCAACCAGCTTTAGTAGTAACGCTGAATATCTATTACTTGCAAAAACTACTTTAAAGGGAAAATAATAAAAAATATGACTTCTAATATCCATATGGTTTTTTATTAGAATTTCTTGTAAAGCTAAGTGTCATACAAGCCAATTAAAGGTAACTTACATGAATCCTATGGGTTTTAATCCAAAAGTCTTAATGTAGAATGCAAGTTATAGGAAGCTTTGGAATTCTGATTAAAAATACGCTATGGATTGGTGTACTATATCAATTACATTTCTACAGGATCATATTTCTTGCATTTTCATATTGTTTCTTTCATATTATTTCTTCCATTGCATACCTTTGATGCTGGTTTCTAATAAAAGTCTTAAAAGAGAAGAGATCAGGCTGAGTTAATGCCATGCAAGTATTGCAGATCCCAGGAATATCATGCTTAATGAAATTCACTAGTTGTGAAGGAGGGAAAGAAGAAATAAAAAAACCTTAACAAATGTCCCTTAGGAGACAGGATTTAGATCACAGTTACTTTATGTAACAAATATCAATATTAATTACATTGTGTATCAGCACAAAGAAAATCTGACAGATACTGATCCTAGCGAAACAATGAATAAGGGTTCACATTTTGAAAACCTATTAGTCAAAAACCAAAGTACTCTGAAAAGCATTTTTAAAGATAAATATTAACTGAAGAAGAAGAAACAGGTAGCTTCTGTGTTTGCTTATATTCTTTACTATATTTTGTACAAATCATGTACATGTTGTATTAACCACCATATGTTTCTGAACTGAACATCTGGTTAATCATCCCTAAGAATTACAGACATGATGCAGCTGAAATGCTGTGCAAATAGAGAAATTGTAATGAAGAAGGTTATGCTTTCTTGCCAGAGATGTGGCATAACTGCCAGCAGTCACCAGTGACCCAGTGCTGAAACCACAGACTTCAGCTCTGCAGATGCAGTGAATCTCATTTCGAAATATGGGAGTTGGAAGGAACAGGAGATGATTTATGAACCAGGTCCTGGAGGAGTCATGTAGTTTCAGCCTTAAGTGTCAAGCTTGTAAAATCAAAAGAGTAAGAATGTTTTCTTGTTGAAAAATAACAAGATAGGCAATTTGGGGAATAACAGATGAGCAATCAGTCACTGATGTTCACACTGAAAAAGTAATATTCATATACATGCACAGATTTTTTTCATTTGAATTTAGTCTAGGAAAAACTAAATATATAAAAAATTCAGGATATAAAACAAAACAATCCAAACCAAAAAACCAGAAACCAATGGAGAAAAAGATTAACATAAGAACAAAAGAAAACTAGGGATG
The DNA here is from genome assembly GCA_013396775.1 of Cephalopterus ornatus. Taxonomy (NCBI): domain Eukaryota; kingdom Metazoa; phylum Chordata; class Aves; order Passeriformes; family Cotingidae; genus Cephalopterus; species Cephalopterus ornatus. The sequence continues at coordinate 33,605 of VZRE01014119.1, forward strand.
GGAGGATGAAAAGAACAACAGGGAACTTAATTTTTAACACCAACACAGTACATCTTACACTTTGTCCACCCTAACTACCTGGTATCAAACCATGGCTCTATTATAGTAACAGTTTTTTGCTTAGCTGAGCTTTAGCTAGCTTACACACCTATAGTTCTCTATAGCTAGTATTATATGAATTTTGAACTTGTATTATTCAGATTAATCAATCACTATTGTAGAAAAACAATCCCATGAAAATGTGGTCCTTTTGTAAGGGGCTCACCTTTAATACAAATGTTTAATTACAGGACTTGAGAATCTGTGTATCTAAGTGAAAGTGAACCCCACAGCATGATTTCACATTTAAAAAATGTAAGCTGTACTAAATACATTACAAGTTTATATTGTTTGCTAAAGGAACTTCATGCTAAAATGCCATTTAAAAGCACTTCTGTGGCCCAGTCTTTGACTGGAGAAGATGTTCCAACCTGTAAGAGCAACCTTTCTTAATAAAAGGTGAAACTATATATAAATATGGTATCTGAACGTAAGATGTGTCATATGGTTTCTTGAAAGTAAGGACAGCAGAGGTAGCTGTTCTTTACATTAAACTATTAGTCTTCTTTGTTTGAAGAAATGTTCAACCCTAAGCAGTATTCATTTAAAGAAATAAAGGAAAGATAAAAGAAGAGCAACTGTCATCATCTACCTGGACTTATGCAAGGCATTTCTCACTATCTGGCATGACACCCATATCTCTAAATGGGAGAGGAATGGGTGTGTGGGTGGCAGTGTATAAGGAATGGGCTGGATGGTTGCACTTAAAGAGTTGTGGTTGATGGCTCAATATCCAAACTGAGATGGGTGATCAGCAGTGTTCCTTAGGGAATGGTGTTGAGACTGGTGCTGTTTAATGTCTCTGTCAGCAACACAGACAATATTAAGCATACACTCAACAAGTTTGCTGACAACATCAAGGGAGTGTAGTGTGATCAACCACATACGGAAGGAAAGAAAGGATGCCATCCAGACGAACCTGGACAGGCTTGAAAGGTGGGCCTGTGTGGACCTCGTGAAGTTTAACAAGACCAAGTACAAGGTCCTGCACCTGGGTGGAGGCAATTCCAGGTAAAAATACAGGCTGGAGGGAGAGTGGCCTTAGGGAGAAGGTTTTCAGGGGTGTTGGTGGCCAAGAAGCTCGACAAGTCTCAGCAATGTGCACTCACAGCCAGAAAGCCAACTGTATCTGAGCTGCGTCAAAAGCAGCTTGGTCAGCTGGTCAAGGGAGGTGATTCTGCCCTTCTACTCCACTCCCATGAGACCCCACTGAAGTGCTGTGTTCAGCTCTGGAGATCCCCGACACAGAAGGATATCCAGAGTAGCGTGACAAAAAAATCAGAGGGCTGGAGGTTCTCTCCTACAAAGACAGATTGAGAGAGCTGGAGTTGTTCAGCCTGAAGAAGAGAAGCCTTCAGGAAGACCTGAGAGGTCCTTCCAGTACCTAAAGGGGCTACAAGAGAGCTGGAGAGGAACTTTTTAAAAGGGCATGTAGTGATAGGAAAATGGGTAATGGCTTTAAGCTGAAGGAGGGTAGATTTAGATTAGATACTAGGAAGAAATTCTTTACTGTGAGGGTATTAAGAGAGTGGCACAGGTTGCCCAGAGAAGCTTTGGATGCCCCATCCCTGGAAGTGTTCAGTGCCAGGTTGGATGGGGCTTTGAGCAACCTGATCTAGTTGAAGATGTCCCAGGGGAATTGGAAATAGATGGTCTTTCAGGTCCCTTCCAACCTAAACCATTCTATGATTCCAAGAATATTTTTCTTAGACATAAACATCATAGCCGTATGACAAATTACCGTTGTCACATTTGCCTTTATCCATTTGTTTGGGTTTTTTATGTCAACCCAAGGGTGATTTATTTTTTCTGAAGAACTATAAAGAACACAGGGTATCTTTGAGTTCATTTACTGAAAAATATTGACCAAGAAAACATCAGGTATTTCTATGAAAAAATAGCTTATAAAAAATAGTTTTATATAAAAAATAGTTCCAAAACTTGTTACATTAAACTGTGAAGATGGGACAGTTGGCATAATCAGAAGTATTTTTCCAATTATTTTTACTCCACAAATTAATTTTACCAGAATGTCATACATTTTTGTTTTTAAGGGAAAAATGTACAACTAGCAACATATTTTCAAAGTTACTCAGATTACCTCCACTTCTGAACTCCAGTTTGAGAGTTAAAGTATGTTAAATGTATTTTCCAGGCAGAAAATCTTCCTTTCATTCCTCTAGTTGTGAATTTGGAAATTAAAATACTGCAAAAATAGATACATTAAGAATAATTTAGCACTACCAGTAGTTCTAAAGGAATTCAAGTATATTAAACTATAATAGCTGTATAATTTTCCATAAATCAATATTAGGTTCTTCTTAAAATCTTTCACTCCACAGTGTTGTTATCAAGCTATCTACAACACATTACCAGGCAAAGATATTTTTGCTGCAAGTGCAACACACAGACAACGTGAGGGCGTAAATATCATAAAAATCTTGGGAAAAGTTTAGCAGAGAGTGGGTGTATTCTTTTCTGACCAAAGCTTAGAATAGGAAGATCAAATCTGTCTGTGAAGCATTTTGTCAAAAAGCAAAACACAATTTGCATGATAACAGAACAAGTTGTTCTTTCTGACTAACATGCAACACCTACCCAAGTCTCTCATATGCAAATTGATTTTGTATTTTACTTTAATATGAATTAAGAAAAAGCTTACTTTGAATTTTATGTAGAAGCTGAAAATGGTTATGCCCCAATTCCACTGTTTTTTCCTTCAGTATTACTGAGTTTTTTCTGCAAAATATTAGTCACATTAATCATTTATCCTGTAATTTCTTCAGAAAAAAACCCCTTGAGTATTGACAGGAATGGGTAATTATGTTGCTGAAATGTTGTTCTAAAAGTAACAACAAAATATAAAACCCCCTAAGACAAAATGACAAATAAATTCTCATGAGTGAGTAACCTGGAAAAATAGCTTAAAGGATCTATCATCTGACTAGAACTTCAGCATTTTAGAAGAAATGATGCTAGATAGCATCAAATGGTGCTTAAATTTTTATATATGGACCAAAAACCAAGAAAGAAATTATTTGCACTGAATAATATATTCAGGGCAATGAATGCTATTTCACCAGTTTATTTAACAGAAAGTGTTAAAAATGTTGAGGAACCAGAATAAAAATATTTGCAGTACATAGAAGAAAAGGATTTTTAAAAATCACATTTAATGTAGGCATGTTTTTCAAAATCCACTGAAGCACGATTTTTATCATATAATCATAAGATCTTGAACAGAAATGTGAATTGATGGAAGATCTGAATGTTCAATTTTGTAATTAACGTACCAGCAAATACTTAACAGAACAGTATAAATTCCATTCAACACAGTAGTCCATGGAATTGTGATCAGTGAATTCCACTTTTAAAGGAAGAATCAGTATTTTGAATAGCCTTAGTCCAATTTTCTTCTACATTTTCTGAGCTGGCATGTGTTATTGTTAAATAGCTACTTCTCTAGTAATGTTTTAATTGATGCTGAAGTGATCCTTACACACTCTTTTAGTTTTATAGGAAATCCAATTACTAATGTCAGCATTCTGAAATATTCAAATAAATGCTGTTGCAGAAGTTAATAGCAGTTAATAGAACTAGCACTCAGAAGAAGTTCCAATGAGAAAAAAGCAGTCTAAGACCATACATTTTAATGCAGTACTGGTTACTCAACCAAGACCATGCTGTGTCAAGTGAGTCATGATTGCTTTAATGATTTGCATGTTTCTACATGCTTTCATTTTCCCTACTTTCAACACTGCTTTGTCCTGTTTTTACCATATGTCTCCCAAAATAATTTAGCTGCTTATTTATCAGCAGATTTTCAAAATCTATAGAGGACACTGCACAAATTAAAGAGTCTTTGTAGAAGGTAGGCAGAAGTGGCAGAAATGAGGAAAAAAAGATGCCAGAAATTTTTGACATAGAAGGAATAATTCAGGGACAAAAAAAATATCAAGGTTTAAGCCAGAAGAGTTCTTTTTCAGAAATTTGTATGATTCTCTGACATGTAGAAATATCCCTGGAAATACTGTTACTGGATTTAATACAGAATGAAAAGAATTCATTTACTTCCAATAAATAAAACTCTTCATGTTTAATAGCATGTGGTTTTGTGATTTACTTATTATTGTTTGGATGGGTAGTACTAAAAACAATAAATGCTGCAGATTGCAAAAGGAAAATAGTCACTTGGACATATTCTTTTCTCTTCAGGAAAAAGTATTGTTGCTCCTTGTATTTCCACTCCTGGGAAATTCTTAGAAAAGTTCCTCTGGCTACAAGGAAAGCAATCTGTATACAAGCAGTTAAGAACCTTTCCTTCTTTTAATTTCAACCAAGTGCTTATTCTGTGCTCAGTAATGTGTTTCTTGAGTAACATAAAAACATTAATAAGACAGACGGGAAAAAAATGCAAGCATTGTATGAGAAGACTAATTCACCAACGTCTTTTTTTAATCTTGAATAAAGGAATAATATTTCAGAATGTATTCAACACTTATAACTGTAACAGCAAGTAAATGAGATCTTCAGTACAATCATTCAGTAACACAGGCTTCATTCTTAAGCCTCAATTATATTTCTTGCCATTCACAGGTAAGAATTATTAGTATCAGTCAAAATACCTATTACAAGCTAATTATGCTTCTGAAACATTTTGTAAACCTAATAAAAGAGTCTTCTTCTGGAAATGAAGAGGGGAAGAAAGGGTCTGAAGCCTTTGCTTATTCTCATACTAGACAATAAGCTTAAGATAAGTTATCTTAATAATTGAAGTTTGCCTCATATGGTTTGAGAAGGCAGTTGGACTAGAAGATCTCCTAAGTCAATGCCAATCTTAATCATCCTATGATCTTATCCTATAATCACAATCAATGTTGGATGATTATCAATAAAGTCTCTGTGCCTCTCCTTTCATATTTCTTTTACAATAAGTGCTTACAGAAATCACAATAAAAAAGAAAATTTAAAATAATGGCTATAGGATCTTAAAACCCCATAATAAGGTCGTTGCTGGGCAATAATAAGATGGCTGTGCAACTCATTTTTAGCACTAGGTAAAAATTCATTTTCAATTTCTGCTTCTCTTGGCATAAAGATTCTTTTTTCAGTGATAAAATACGTAGTGCTGGCCAGAAATAAAGACGATTCTCTGTAGCTAGTCATTCTAGACATAAAATATACTTTCTTTCAGCATTTTTGTCCCAACTATTATTGTAATTTAAAATGTGTGAAAACAGTTGCTACTCTGTACAGTGCAATAAATCGCAGTTTTTTCACAATTTCAGTGGGATTATGTACAGTGCAAAAAGGTAAAGTATCTTGCACTTTTAAAAAGTCAAGTGTTATTAATTCTCTGAGACAAAAAATATTTTTTTGAATTAAATTATATTGTAAAAAACAGATTATCTCAAGTATTGCACTTTAAAAAATCCACTTTAAGTACAGTATTACATGATATATACTCCAACCTGTTTCATAGTTTTACCATTATTCTTTGAAGTTTTTGGCCTGTTTTACTGCACTACTGTTGTGTTTTTCTACCAAAAGTTTAGGTTTCATCTTTACTGCAGAGCTAGATATATTCTTCACAATATTCACAATATTCACTTTGTAGTTTTTATGTGTTCTGATAACTGAATTGTCCCATACACTGTCTATTATTGTTAGTCTCACATTTTGAGGAATTATATATGCCCTTAAAATGAATTTAAGTTTATTTTGCATAAGTCAATGGAACTAATACATAAAGGTATGAAACATTAGATTTTATTTGTTAGAATAACTTATTACAAGTTCTTCTTTAGATCTGTGTATCTAATATTTGTGATTAAAAGCAGTTATTAATTGTACACATATTTATTCTGCCCATTTATTCCATTCAAAAGCACTTAAAAAACCATTTCGGTTCATTTTATTTCAAGTGGCTCTTCCCTCCACCTTCTTTATATCCTGTTTCAGTGTAACAGGAAAAATCTTTAGTGTAACTTCACAGCTTTTGGCTGCATAACTTCAAATATCATCTGAGAAAGAGAAATGCAAATTAGTTTGCCAGTTTAAAAAGCAGGATAGGTGCATGAACACTTCCATGAAACATTTAAATGTCTCATACCATTAGACCAATGGTCTTCTTAGTCATTCTAGTCAGAGTTGCATACAAATTCATATGCAAACTTGTGCCAGCTTCTGAAACACATATTCATTTCTGTAACTCCAAAGAATTTTAATTTTTTTAATGGGATGACTTCATTTTCAAAACTAAATACAATATCTACAGCATGGCCAAAGCATTAGGCTGGGAAAAAACACATGGGAGAAAACCAGACTGCCGATGGTGCCACCTCCTCCAGCACAAAGGGTACACGTGGGAAGTCCCACCTGTCAACACAGGTACTGTAACGCCCACAAGGAACCATCCTGATCTACTAAATAAGTTTTATCTAAGCTACAAGATGTGCAGAATTCAACTATACCAGAATTAGTCATTTATGAAAGTGAACAAACCAAAACATATTTGGAATTTGGAATTCCAGTCTGAGCTCTAACACCACATCAGATGGGAAAAATCACATTATGGAGAACCTGTTCAGTGAATGGAAAACAGTCTGCTTTACCAATCTCTGAAGAGAGCTTTGACAGACTTTTTAAAAGCAGACTGTTTTTAAAATGTTCCTGGAATATTATGCAATGGCATTCAACTTTCAAAGTGATGTTTTAGTCAAGCTGCATCTATTCCTGCTAAGTTAGTCAGTAAGACATAAAGTGGCAGCAAAAATAATTTATAAACATAAAGCAGCTTTCACCTTGCCTGTATAGATCAGAGTCTTTCCCCAATACAAGTCAAGCCAAAAAAAAAACAAAAACAAAAAAACCTGCTTCCGTATTATCTACATATGTAGAAAGCTTCAAAGCAGAATTACAAGTTTAGAAGCTATTGGCATGAAACATCTGTTGCACCATCTGCACAAAAATTGAAGAAACAAACCTTCAGAAGCAGAGTATTTTTTTCTTTTTAGCCCTTGCAAATTAGTCATGTCTTAGTCAGTAATAATTATAGCTCACCAAAGAAGAATATAATTTAAACCTAATTGTTAAAAACATATTTCAATGAATATGATGAAGAGGCAGTTGGACATAGCATTGATGTAAAAACACTTTCTGACTCTTGATTCTATCAAAGATAAACCAAAATGTAATAGCTAGAAGCAGAACCAAAACAAGGAATAAAGTGGTTTACAGCAGTTTCTCTAAATCCTGAATTTTCTTTCTGTATTTTCCTCTGTAGCCTCCCTGTAGAAATCTTTAAAGTATCAGTAAAAAACTAAAGTCCTCTTGCTCCAGAAAATAGCAACCCCAAAGGTGAGTAAAACTAAAACAGCAAGAGCTGGAACTAAAATAAGTGTTTGTTGTGCTGAAACAAATAAGATATTTTACAGACAACACTGGAAACAACAGGGATCTGTAAGATCAACGGCTTTATGAAATATTATATCATCAGTTAAGGAGGGTTACAGACAAGCTAAGTGAAGGAAATACATCCAGTTTATCAATGAAGAAAGGGTTGTCCAGTCAAACCGATATATTTATACACCATTCTAAATGACATATAAGCAAAGACTTCTAGAAGATTAAGAGAGGTAATAAATTCTTTGATTTCTCACTAGTTATGAAAAACTATTCATTATTGTTGAAAGACAAAAAATATGGCAGTCTTCTAGGCACAGGGAAGCTTTTCATGGAAGAGAAAAAATAAAAATACCTAACAGAATACATAGGCAGCATTAGTAAACTGATCATTAAATTAGTATACATCTCTAAGTTTGCATGGCATTGCTGCAGCTGATGTGCAAGGAAACAGATAAAGCTTTGTTTACCAAATTAAACATCAGAAGAAACCCTGTTTATAAGTGCCTGGCAGCTTCCAAGTGCAGTTTATAATTGGATTAGTCTTAAACTGTTCAACTAGAAAACACAGCACCCAACAACGTATCATTCAAAACATGCAGACCACTGTGTTGCCATAGCCACAACCAAACCGCAGATAAACTCGTGTCTTTTCTTTCTCTCTTGAAAAAACCTAAACAAAAAACCCCAACCATACTCAACCAAACAGATGAGTTTTTATGCATTGCTGCCCACCTGAAAACAATCATACTAAATCAAAAGAAATACGCCTGCTGAAGAAGAGCTACCCAGCAGTATTTTTCATTTTTTAGTAGCTTCTTTGTGTGGTTATAAAAACAAATGTATTATTAGATCCAGCTCCAGCACCTGATCTTGCCAGCAATCTTTATATCAGACCTGCTTTTGAGCTGGGATGAAATCAGCTAAACACTGTTGATAATGATGAAGTTACAAGAATCTTCAGCAATACAGTAAGAGTTCTAATGAAGGACTGATGCTGAAGAGAGCTGGCTAAGGTTATTATTAAGAAACTAATGTAAGCAGCATGAAAAATTGATATTCATCTCTAAAATACTGCTGTTAGTGGAAGGAACTCTCCCAGTGGAAAGCTGTGAGACAATGGACATCTGAATTGCAAAAAAAGAAATTTTATCTCTTACATTTTGTTTAGCACAACTGTAATAAAACTTGGGGTTTGTTCA
>VZRE01014135.1:10351-22714 GCA_013396775.1 Cephalopterus ornatus
GAGCCCCAGTCTCACCAACAGGTTTTTCCTATTTTTACTTTGGACTCAGGGGGACCACGTGGGGCTCGGCTGGTGGCTAATGAACATTATTGTGTTCATGCCCCAGAGTACTGAGTGTTGTGGGTTAAAAAACCAACTGTCTGCAAAATTGTATTTATTGTATTATTTTCATTAAGTTGTAATTCTGACTTATAATCTCTTTGAGTTGGGTTCATTTCTCCTGCTGGTTTACCTTTAAACCAACACATCAAGATTGCCCTGGGATGCAGTTGTGTGCTACCTGAAGGCTTAGGGAAGTCACTGTTGTTTAAAAGTAGAAAGGCAAATGTGCTAATCATTCCCAAAGCTGGTGGTCATAAGGCTTAATCCACAGAATACTTTTCATCTTTGGGTATTAATTGTTGAAGCACAGAAGAAGAGGTAAATTTGGAGTTTGGGGTTTTTTTTGTGTCTCTTTTGAGTCCCAGTTGTGTACTCTTCCATTTTGAATGTATGTGAACATGAATGAATTTTTTATTAGGTACTGGCTATTGAACTTTATTTTATAAGCCTGGTAGACATTAAAACCTTAAATTTCCAGACCACTAGATATAGACAGATGATTTCTTCCATTTTGAACCCTATTTAGAGCCCAGAATCTAAGACACCAAGAGATATCCCAGAAATTTTGAAAGAAATGGACAATTACATTTTGATTTCAAGAGCAGCAGCTCTCCTTATTTATGTTGCTTTTAGAACAAAGAGCCAAATCTGAAGGCTCATCTTTGCATTTAGTGTCACCCCATTTACAAAGATTCGTTTACATCATTCAGATTGTCCACAGTGTGTGGTAGATATCAAATGATGTCTCCTTTATAAACGCCAGGCGCATTTCCCGGGTCCTATTTTTGCAGTGTCCTTATACTACCTCAGAGTAAGATTTGAATGCACACCAATGTTTCCTGCTTTATGGTTTCTGTGAATAAAGACACCACTCATGTAGGCTAAAGATAGTCCTGGGACACTCTAGACTGTCTTACATCCAGCATTAATGGGGGACCAGGTTCTTAAGGTTCATTGTGGTTCACTGTATTGCAATTCAGTCTAGACACAGCCAATGTAACTACATGCACCTCAAAGGAAATCAATGTTACTTAAAAATATCTCCGTGTTTTATGAACAGAATTGTTCTACTTTCTGATTGATGTGTGATATTTGTTATTCTTTTAAAATAATAATATTACTGTCCTTGTAAAAATAGTTTACGTGATAAGAAGGAATGTACAGCTCTTGTCAATATAGAAACAAATATGAACAAACAGAAAACTCTATAAATTCTCTTTCCAGTTTCAGTCAGTAAGAGGTTACTGAAAAATCACAAGTCACAGTCACAGTGTAAACTCACATTTTCCAGAGCACAGAGCACAGACAAAAAGTCATGAAGTATGAGGCTCATGCACAAACTTTTTCTATCTTTTATATAAAATGTCCTTCCAAAGATGTCTCCTGCTATCTGTGTTGTGTGACTAAGATACGAGTCATGTTAGTATAGAGGCACACAGCATGGAAATATGAAGTGCCCCTACCATTTAACTGAGTGCTAATAAACAAAGGATGACACTCTAAGTGTCAGTGATGTTTTCCTGCTTATCAAAGCAGTCAGTGAAGGAGACAGCTTACTCTTATCTCTGTATTGTTCTTTAAAATAAGCATCAGTACATTGAGTAGCAGCTTGCAGAGGGAGATTAAAAAAACATGTCATAGACTGGTATACAAAATCTGATTCTTCCAAGCAAAATATATACCTAGGAATGTTTGTAGACACTGTGCAAGACTGGCTTTGCTAGAAAACTGTGAGAATATTCCCTGCCACATATTTGTTCTGTGTCAGCTCACATTTTCTCAAGAATGGTTTGAGAGTTGCAGGAAAAACTAAGATAATAACTGTTTAATTGGCAATGTGCTTGCAACCATAATGATCCTGAGGCTGAGATAGCTACGCCAAAAAAAGACAATGTCCATCAATGTTCCCAGTATGTTTAGATTCTGACAGTAGATGTGAGAAGTAATCCAAATGGGGGATTTTTGATTTTATTATATGTAAAGAGATACAGCATATGCAGAGCAAAAACCCGTTTTGAAAGATTGTGTCCTTTTTAACACAATTACTATGAAGATTTAATTAAATGATTTTAAGAACCAAGATAGGTGAATTTGTATACCATCACACCTAACTAAATTATGGCACTCTGAATCTACAGGACAATTATATGAGACAAAATTCTGCTACTACATGCTTCTCTAAAACTGACTTACATTTGACTCTTAGTGTTCCATACAATGAGAATTCAAGAATTATAGGTTGGCATGAAAGATAAATTCATAGACATGAAACCATTAATGTTTGGCAAGTCTTTTAAGGCCACTAGCATCCTAGTCATTGAAATCTTTACTTCCTCTCACTGGCAGAAATTATTCACTAGGAAATCAGTGATCTAGAGCCTTTCTTGTCAGCAGGCCAGACCCACAGTAACTGTCTCTGAAGTTCTCTAAACCTCTCTGTCCATAAGCATCTGAGTCTAATTCTCCTCAGCTGAGAGTCCAGTAAAAAATTCCTGTCATGCTTTGCCTGCCAGACATAAATTTTGCAGATCTCTATCAGCCCTCTCCAGAAAGCACTTATGAGACATCTAAATTCATTCAGTCTTTCTCTCTCTCCATTCAACTACAGAAAAGATCACATCTTTCTGCATAGGTTACTGCTTAAAAGGTCTATCAGAAATGACTTGGACTTACTATACTTTGAGGACTGGTGGTCTTATGAGAGTTTGTAATATATGTGGAAAAAGAAGGAAACCAAGAACACTTTCTAAGTGTAGTAATATGCCATTACAGTGGTGTGCTCACTCTAATCAGTCCATGGTTCACAATGTGTTACACTGTTGGTATATGTATCTTAGTTCAAAATTTAAGAGAAAGATTACAGCACTTGACAGCATAGCTGTGTTTTGAAAATAACTTGATGGAATTCATCCAACCTAATCTCTGGACAACTGCATTACAACTAGATATCCTGTCCTCCCCTCAGACCCCTTTTCTCAACATTAAGAAGAAACTTGCATTTGGTAAACTGATTGTGTCCAAAAAAATGTTCCTATTGACAAATTCTATGGGTTGTAAAGACACTGTAGGGTGAACAGCTGACTGAAACAGGTTTGATGTAAGTACCTGAAATGATTAAATAAATGTTACCCACCATGTGGACACATTTTGTTTGGTCTTTCAGACCATATAGTTTGTTTAGATAGTGTAACTATAACATTCAATTCCCTTCAACTATACTCATGCTCTCTCTGCATTTTTCCATTATTCATTATTCCATTTTACATGTGTAAAATCACAACACTATAGGACTAGCAACTGAGCTTTGTAGACTGAGGGAGCTTGCAGACTTTAAAATATTATCATGAATAGTCATAAATATTAAATTTCAAATAGAGTTGCCAGCATTTCTAAAACATGGGTATATAATACTGAAGACAACTAAGCAAGCATATGTACTGCACAGACTCCCTAAAAGCATTGAAGCAATGACCCACAATCACAAAACTGTAAGAAACAACCGGGTGAATCAGACTTCATAGAATTTTGCCTGGCTGTCACAATACAGAACCAGTATACTGACTCATTCTAGTGTAACATATTTTTCAGCTAAGCATTCTTATTTCTGCAAAAGCAAGATTACCAAAATCTTAACCCAAACACTTTTTAATAATTTTGCCCCAGACTGAATTCTATACATTTTGAAAGTGAAAGTGAACAGCATATAAGTAGGCAAGAAAGGTTACAAGTTGATTTCACAATGACTTTTAAGTTGTATAAAATTCAAATTCAAAAGGTGATGCTGTGAGATTCAATGGATATTCAAAATCATTATTGATCACAGTAAATATTAACAAAATGTTAATGAAATGCTCAAATGTTCCTGGAAATGTTTTTACTCCAAAAGGTATTTTAAAAGAATAAGTTCTTCTTAGGTTCTTCTTGACATAAGGTGTCACTTACTGGCATTAGTGACTCGTTACTAAGTCAGAAATAGAAGAGTTGGAAGCCTAGTTGATCAAGGCAAGCCAGTAAATGTGATGGGTTTGGATTTTATCAAAGCTTTTGATACTGTGTCTTACAGTATGCTTCTCAATAAAATGTCCAGCACACAGGTAGACAAGTCCACAATATGCTGGGTGAACAGGCAGGGTTTGGATTTGGCTCAAAAAGTTGAAGTAAAAGGGGGTACAAAGGCTGGTGATCAGTCACCAGTGGGTTTATCAGGATTCATTTTCAGGGCTAATGTTCTTTCATGTTTTAATAAATTATCTGGACACAGAAAACAAATGTGCATTAAGTTTGCCAATCATTCTAAGTTAGGGGCTATGGATTCTTTTGAGGGTAGGCAGGCCTTACAGAGAGATCCGGATTGACTAGAGAGGTGGGCAATCACCAATTGCATGAAATTAAACAAGAGCACTTGCTGGATTCTCCACCTGGGACAAGGTAATCTTGATGATACATACAAAATGGGGAATGAAAGAATGGAAAGCAGCCACTCAGAAAAAGACGTGGTCTGGTTGGGGTTGATGGCAAGTTGAATATAACTCAACAGTGTGACCAGGCAGCCAAAATGGCCAATTTGTCCTGTGGTGCACCAAGCACAGCACAGCTGGCCAGTCAAGAGATATGACTGTTTCACTTTATACCGCACTGGTGCAACCCCACCTTGACTACTGTGTGCAGTTTTGGGCACGTCAATTCAAGAAGGACATCACACTATTAGAGTGCATCCAGAGGAGGGCAACCAAGATAAGGGCCTTGAGGGCAAGACTAAGGAGGAGTGGCTGAGGTCACTCGATTTCTTCAACCTGGAGAAGAGAAGGCTGAGGTGTGACCTCATCACTGCCTAGTATTGCCTCAAGGGGGATGGCAGAGTGGAAGGTGCCAACCTCCTCTCTCTGGAGACCAGTGGTGGGATAAGGAAATGGAATGAAAGTGGGTCAGGGGAAGTTCAGACTGGACAGAGGGAAAAATTCTTCACTGCGATCACTGGAAAATTCTTCACTGCGAAGGTGGTCGATCACTGGAATAGGCATGACCCAGGGCAGTTGTCATGGCACCAAGCCTGTCATGGTTCAAGGAGCATCTGGACAATGATAATTCAGTTTTAGGTAGTCCTGTTAAGAGCAGGGAGTTTTAATTGAGCATCCTTATGGGTTCTTTCCAATTTGAGATATTTTACGATTCTAAGATTTGAATATGTATTGATTTCAAAAAGAAGAAAATAAAAATGTTTTCTATGAAAAAATATGCAGAAAAATAATAAAAATAGTGTAGAAAGTAATGAAAAAGATACTTAGCTTTAAACATGAAAAAGAAGGATTTTTTTTGAAGCAGCGTCATAAAGGATACAAAAAGTTAAAAATGGCAGAGAAAATATTCAGAAAGGATACAAACTGGACTTAAAAGTAAAATAAAGGTCATCAAGAAAGGGAGATAGAAGGAGAGAAAAAAAATAAAATGGAAACATAACTGAAAATGGAAAAAGGATAGAAAAAAATAAAAACATATACCTACAAAAAGCTCCTAAAGACAATAAAAAGTGAGGGAAAACCAAGGAAAATTCTTCCATAGATGGTTATCTGTGATTAAAGATAAAAAAGAAGACACTAAAATAACGCAAAAAAAAAAAAAAAAAAAAAAAGAAGTACAGAAATAAATGCTTGCATTCTTCACTGAAAAGAGCTTACCCTCAGGGTCCCAAAAGAATCTCTGCAGTGACCTATGATTTTCACTGTATTTATACAAGAGAGTGAATAATGAGCTGCCAAATATTACAGATGACAAACATTTTTCAAAGGAAGTAAAAAATAGAGATGACTGCAAAATGTTGCAGAAGGAGCTCATTGTATTCAGTGATAAAAAATATCTGAGATAATTCAGTGTTCATAAATTCAGCATAAAGCACACACATAGCTATCAATCTAACTGAAGAGACACAATGATAGTCTTTGAATTAAGCATTACCATTCTCAAAATTAATCTTAAAATATTTCTAAATAGGCAAATATCATGTCAAAAATTAAGAGCGAAGGAGTATAAAATGAAAATAAACAACTAAAAAAATGTCATATAAATGCATGGTATACTACATGCAGAATAACATGTTCTAATCAGTCATCTCAGAAAAAAAACCTAACAGGCTTAGATGAAGTACTGAGAAAGATGAAAAGGATGATCAGAAGCATGAAATGAGCCACCTATGAGGTGGCACTGAGGAGAAGGTATTTCTCAGCTTGAAAGAAACAACCCATGGAAGATGGAAGTCCATAAAGTTGCAGATAGGTCGAAGAAAGCAAATAAAATTTGATACTCACTTTTTATCATAATAGGAAAAAAGATGAAAAATGCAAAAATCAATTGGTGCTCTGTTATAATGGTACAGGAATTTAGCAGAAAATAACTTCCTTTGTGTTCCAGCTGGTCCTCAGAGATCAGATGTGTTGGGTGCGGCTGGGTTTAATTTCTGTTTATAGCAAAGTTAGCATTATAACAAGCACAGATGCACAAATAGTGCAGTTTGCCAATCCTATACTATGGGTCTGGTTGCATTCAATAAGGATTTACACAATCCAGATTCATGAAGTTAATATTTTAACAGAGCTTAATGAGGATCTCACTTACTTTGTCAGAATTGACAGTTGACAGAAAAGGTGGAATATACACTCCGGTCCTCCACCACATACTGCAGCAGCAGTAAAAGGCTCTCTGGCCGTCATCAGAGGGTCTTTGCATGCATCTTTAATTTCTTTAACAAACCGTATTTCTTACAGGGCTTGTTTTTCATGGTGAAGGGAGTGTAGCTGTTGGCTGGCACAGAGGTGTGGTGTTCTCTGCCTCAGTGAAGCAACATGGAGCTGAGACCTCTGCATCTCTCCAGACATCACTCAGTTTTCAGGCCTTGCTTAAGCCAGGTGCAAGATAAGCAAGAGGCACAGCTCGTACTTTTTTAACCAGCCTCATCGATTCTTCACTGTCTTAAAGCAACATTGTACAATTCTGACCATTTACTGCAATTGGCAGTAATTATTTGAGAGAATTGAAATACTTAACCATAAAACTCATTTCATTGTCACAAGATATTACAGACAAAAAGAGTGGGTTCTAGAAGAGATTGGGCAACTAAAGGTTTGTTGGCTACTATCCCACTGGTCTGGGTGTACCCTCTGCCTCAGAAAGTTCCTAAATGTTAGGCCAATATCTGAAAGAATGTATATTTGATGTTATATTAAGTACATATTTTTCCTGAGCATCTAGTGAAAAATTCGACATACCTTTGGTTTGAGCAGAAAAGCAATTTCTAATGTCTTATAAAATGAGAAAAAGGAATGGAGGGGGAAAAAAAGAGTTGAAGGAAAGCAGAGGAAAATGAAGAAAAATTAAATTGGGCAATCTTAGTAAGCTTCATATAACTTCTTTTTAGTGTTTTTAAATAACAGGCAAATTAGCCTAAGGTAAATAGACACATAATAAACATTTCACTTATTATTCAGAAATATTA
Source organism: Cephalopterus ornatus (assembly GCA_013396775.1). Classification (NCBI taxonomy): domain Eukaryota; kingdom Metazoa; phylum Chordata; class Aves; order Passeriformes; family Cotingidae; genus Cephalopterus; species Cephalopterus ornatus. The sequence continues at coordinate 17,940 of VZRE01014135.1, forward strand.
TAATTATATAGACAGTAAAAGTAATCTAATTGTGTCAGATCAATGTTTTGAGTTTTTAAAAATTTTATGTAGTCTTTTGTATAAAATAAATACACATCAGCAATGTTGGAGAGAAATCTCATCCATCTTAAATATCTATGAAGGTAAGGTTGAACCAGTATTATGAGCACTTCACACCTAAACATATAAAAATTAAGATTTGTAGCATATAAAATTATTTTATACCCGTCATACAATAAACGCCAAATGAACTGAGTTAGTTAAAACATGCATTTACAAGAGCTTGACCTTCACATTTTGATTTATAAAAAGGTTAGCTGAACATTGCATTCATCATTTAAAAGCTTATTAAAAAGCATAAGAAAATATCAAATTGTTAAAAATAATCCCCTATTAGATTTTTTGCTGTCTTCATTTACATGAACAGTTTATTTCATCTGCTTAATTTAGTAACAATATGTCAGATGGATTTCTGCAGCTGAAGGTCAATCAGGCAACACCAATCTCAACAGTAAACATCTTCTGGAAAATAAGATTTCATTGGTACAGTCAATAAACAAGCTGCCATCAATAAAAACAAAATACACTCTAATCAAAGAGAGACACATGCATTTATGATTATGCTTCCAAAAACTGAGGGTCATGCTCATCTGGACAAGGCATAAAAACTACCAGATGGTCAGGGTGGCATAGAAGGAGGGGGTTTGTTACTTCTCTTCATAATACCAAAATTTGATCATTATGCTAAGCAAAATAGATGCATAAGTTTTTCTAATTCAGTTTGTATCAAAGAGAGGCATGCAACAGTTTATGAAATCCTGGTCTAAGGTTCTGCAATTAGAGTAGATTGTTTTACCAGAATATAAAACATTTAGTCCCCCTCACATTCAAAGAAAAATGTTCAGATATTATGTTAGAAAAAACACTGAATATTAATAACTCCTTTTTTTTTTTCGTTTTCTTTTTTTCACTCCCATTCCTGGATAATTACAAGCCTGTGCAGAAACACAGTATTTACACTCCGGGCATTACGTCACGCACATTTTTCTTGGGGCTTTCATGCCTTTGAATTAATGACAGTAAAGTTAAAATTCCATGCCACAATAAAGAATGAAGTAAAACAAGGCAGCAGGTGAAATCAAAAATGAAACAAAGAAAAGTAACATTAAAACAATTCTACCCATATTCTTTTGCTTACAGCTGAGATAAAACTGGGGTCTCTCTCTGAGACATTCCTATGGAAGGAATAGTCAGGCTCTCTCCAATGTTTTTCTGTGATGACTGTACAGGTGGGAATCTTGGACCTGATTCACTTGCTCACTGTTAGCCATTTACACCCAGCTGAGAAGGTTCTGGCTCCCCTTCCTCCTCTCCATTTTTCTCTATGTCATGTTCTGCACACAGCTTTAGACTCTTGTACGTGGGTACCTGAACAGAAAACCCTCATGAAGGTTTGCTGTGGTTGCAGTATATTTTTTTCTTCTACATAATAGTCTAGATACTGACTAGATCCCTCTTGAGTATGATGGGAGTTTAGATAAGTCTCACGTTTGTGTACCTACATATTTAGATCTTAAATGGGGTATATAGCAGAATTACACAGATTTGGACGCCTTTCACTACAAGAGACTACTTCAGTGAAAGACAGAAACTACTTTCTTTGTGCGAGAAACTACTAGTGTGTGTTAAGACAACTGTCATTTTGATCAATTCTGCCTAGCACAGAAGTTAGAACATCAGTGTTTCTTTGCTAATGATATGGAAAAGCCAAGATAGTGGCAAGAGGGGAATCCTTTCTTTTTTTTAAGTGTGGGAGAGTAGACATAAGCTCCAGCACTTAGATATTGCTACTCAGTACTAAGAAAACCTTATAAAACAATTAAACAAATACAGTTTTTATACCAGATTTGGTGCACTGAAGATACTGGTTTTCTACATCTGTTAACTTTCAAAATTAAAAGAATTTGAATTATTTTTAGGCACATAGCTCTTTGGTTTCTACCTTTTTTCCATGTTCGCTGTTATCTTCCTTCAAGTCATGATTCTTCTAAAATAAAACTAATTTTTTTAAAAATCCATATACCACATGTGAGGTATAGAAATAAGAAATTTATCAAAGTAATTAAAAGTAATTAAATTGTTCTTTATTCATGTTGGACTGAAGTCTCATCATGCCACTGGTATTGTTATTACAAACTGAATTGAAACTGACCTAATTTCATTAAGACTGTACATCTCTTTTATTCTTAAAAGGGAGAAGATTATTACTTTTTTAGATCCAGTAATAGTAAGCAGAACATTGTTAATATTTGGCCAAATACATAATCTTGTTACAATCACAAAAGTTGCAAAAATAATGAAAAAATAGTAAAAAATATTTTCTTGACTGTTCATCGCATTCTTACTCTTGGCATAAAATTAATAGTTAGTTAGGAAAATCTTTCAGTTCTTCTTTCTCTTAAAAAAACCAATCAAACCCCCAAAACATGAAGTCTTCTTAAAAAGCAAACAAATAACCAATATAAAAAAAAAAATCAACCATAAAAAACCCAAAACAAACCCAAAGGAAAACCAAAATCCAAATAAATCAAAGGAATGAACCCTGAAAGTAGAAGAATTTAATATATAAACTTTTTTCTAAAAAATTTCCTTTTTTTTTTTTTTTTTTNNTTTTTTTTTTTTTCTAAAAGTAACATTCCATTTAAAAGTACTTCTCTAGGTAATTTTAAACCAAATGAAAACATCTCTTCAAATCTTCTCCTTCTGGTCAAAGAGCTTTTTATAGTTTAACTGTAGGAACAGTTTTGATTAATGTATAAACTTCAAATTTTCTTAATAATGGAATAATGAAGAGCATACCTCAGCAAGATTATACTTCAGCAAACTCTCTAGAGGCAATGAACCTAAGAAATAAACAAAAACAGAAAGGAATTAGAAACTTTATTACTAAAGTAGGCACCTATGACCTGAAATAATTGGATACAGAGATGGCACCAAAGAGTAGTATAATTATTACATACAATTACAAGAACCATTTCTTAAGTTACCTCCCTCCCAAAAAATGCTATAGTGAGGTTATATAAATTATAAACACGTATAAGTTACTTTTTATGGCAACAGGCTTCACATTTTTCATCACCCACGAGAAGATCATCAAAACAATCTGAATAAGCAGTTTGAATAAACTTGGGAGATGAGGGTTTTGATTGTGTGAATGGCTTGTTTTTGCTTGTTTTATAATATGAATTGTCTATGTCTGTAGTAGACTGTTTTCAGCTAATTCCTTGCAGCTGTTACTAAATTATAGTCTCTGCTTTCCAAGGCCACTCAGGGAAAGCAAAACTAGCGCTATTTAACCACTAATCTGACTATGTAATGGTCTGAATGAAGAGAGGAAAAACATTTGCTATTTCTAGTTGTACAACACACAATCTTTGCCAACTATTCATGTGACTGAATGGCTACCATTTATTTCCTGATAAATGTAAAGAATAATCTTTATATTTCTTTGAAAACATTATATCAATAAAGATAAATGGCTTGTCCAATTAAGTGTCATTAGCCAAGATTATTTCATAGTAGCTAAAACATAGTAGCCTTACTAGTATTATAAAATGTGAAGGTCTGATTTTAGTTAGTGGATTCAGGGCAGAAACTAACATACCTAGACAAATAAAATTCACCTAAGTATCCACAGATTATTTCAGCCTCATCAACCATGTATTTTGCAAAATCCAGTTGTAAACAGTAATAGATGATTTTTAGAAGTCTCCAAAATAACAGAAACTATCAATCAAATCTTCCAAAGAGTGGATGTTTATTATATAACCCAATAATTCAATCTATAGAAATATGACTGCATTTTATTCTACCTGGACCAGAGGATTTTATATTCACAAGATGTTTGTTTCATGCTATATACTGATAATATCAAAATCATCATATCTAGTGGCATGATGCATATTTTCTCTGCTAAGAAGAAGAGGAATGTTGTAAAAGATCTATGTGTGTTGTTAAAAAAAATGTATTTCTGGGCTAAATTCTTATGAAAGTGATAGTTATCAATGCTGCCCTGCTTTTCTCTTAAATGGTGAATATACTGCAATGAAAGTGTTACTTTTTTTTTTTTCCCAAGCAAATAAGGGAGTTGGGGCCAGAAATCTAAAGAGCTTTAAATAGGATTTGAATACTTAATTCTAGATTATTTTGATCACAAGAGAGTATGGATACATGTTTTCAGAAAAGCTCTAAGTTATATTGATTTTCAAAGGAAATGAGTTTTTCAATACCCATTTTTTTTTCATCAATTTCCTCATCTTTCCTCTTTTTAGTCTGTAAATCCTAAATGAAAATGGGAATACTTCACTTATGTAAAGACAGAAGTGGGGGGGGAAGGCAGAGAAACAGAAAAAAAGATAACAAATGATTGTTCCATATCTTTTGTTTCTCAATCAAAAATAATTCAAGGAAACCAGAACTCGCCTTACTCACTATATTATAAAATAAAAGGATTACAACGTTGTGAAATTGCTAACTACAAGTTCAAACCCTGTGTTTCACAATGTTTTGTAACTGGCCAATTGATAGTTTTGAGGATTGCAATTATTTTTGGTTTTACAGTACTGTTTACAAGAGAATTACTTAATTTATGTATTAAATTCTTCATAACATTCTGTAGGCTGAAATTTAGGTTAAGAAATAACACTGGGCAGACTTTAATAAGTAGAGGAAATCATAGTGCTGGAACTTGTATTGGGTCTGGCTGAGCTGGAGTT
>VZRE01014141.1:5313-57920 GCA_013396775.1 Cephalopterus ornatus
CCCCCTTTATTCTGGAGATCTGTGGATGAAAGGCTGACCCAGTAATTCAGTTTGATGATAACCATTTTCATGCTTGAAAACAATCTGCCAAATTAAACCTAAATGGAAAGAGCAGTGGGAAAGGTAGTGAGAGCAGGGCATTTTGAAATCCCCCCCACCTCTCTGAAAGGGATTGTTTGGCCAAAGGAGGAGGGAAAGGCAATTAAATAGACTAAAGATGATTTAAATCCCAATCAAAAATAATTCCAGGGAGAAGTTTCCCCCCTCCGGTGTTGCCCAGCCCTGGATTTGAAAACTTTGGCCCAACTTATGGCAATAGCTACAACTTTGCTCCGCAGGGGTCAGAGGTGAGGGCTATTTTAACCCTAAAAGCCTGCGAGTGACCAAGGTTGCGGCTGGGCTCGCAGCACTAATAGCCATAATTACCTCCTCCCCTTCCAGGGACATTCCTCGCAGCAGCAGTGTTAGACGCCGAACTGAAGAAAATCCTGGAGTTGAACATATCTTGGGGGGTAAATAACAGCAATATGAAGGAATTTCAGAGCTCTCCCTTTTGCTTGGGGGGATTGAAGCTCTTTTCCTTTTTTTTTTTCTTTTTATTTTTTTTCCTCCTTTTCTCCCCCCCCCCTCACCCCTTGCCAGCATTCCCAAGGCGCTGGGTCTTTGTCTTAGAAGGAATGGAGTGTCTGAATGGTGTGAAAGGGACAGAGAGGGTTGCTTCAAATCGATTTTACTTGTCCTCTCTGTCTTTTCGGATCAACGCCCTTCAATGGACACATAGGTGCTCTTTCAACCAAAAACTTGTGCAACATTTTCTGCCTGTATTGGTGCTAAATACAATAAATGCTGGGCAGATTTTTTTTTCTTTCTTTCCAAAGCAGAAAGCACCCTAATTAAATTGTTTTATATGGACAGTCAAGACAGACCAATTAAGTATGCATTAGTATAAAGATATATTCGAGAGATAAGCGCTCTATAGGAGCCCTGTCTAGGCAAGGTGTGGAAAGTGTCCTCTCGAAGAGAGGCTGTGAGCAAGGTTTCATATGGATTTTTCCCCTCCATTGCCTCCTATACTCGAGTAACGGGCTGAATAAGTTAGCGAAAAGCCATTAGTGAAAGTGGCTTCTAAACAAAGTTAACAGGTGGATGTAGCTGGTTTTAGATTTGAATAACAGTCGCACATCTGTAATACACAGCCGTGGATTTATGCAGCGCCTATGCAGGCAATGTCCATTTACAGAGATAAACGCCTTCGACCTATAGCTGGGGTGCAAACGCGCACACATGGGAATAAAATAAATATCTGGGCACCTCTGTGGGCTGCAGGACACGATGTGAGTGAGCACACACAGACGATACAGATATAACTGTGTAGCCATTGTGTACAGGCACCCAGCCTGCATCAAAGGCAGGCACCCGCACACCAGGCAGAGCTGTCTCAGACATCTCACCGGGCACAGCGCAGTCCTGGGGTAATTACAAGGGGAAATATTTCCTATTCCAGGCATGGGCTTCCCCAGGAGTGAAATAGCAGATCAGGATAAAACATACACACACACACACACACACACGCGAACTTCTCCTTCTGCCCATTTTATCGCCCTGGGAAAGCTCTCGTTATGGTTAACCACAGGAAACGGGCTTTAAGCTCTTCTCCATTTCCATTAGTATTATTTTTTTCCCTTCACTGCAGATTTTCCATCTCGTTCAGGAAAAAAAAAAAAAGTCAAATCAAGAAATAACCAAACCCTAAACAGACAAACAAACAAAAAAGCGCTCTGCCCCCAGCCCTGCCTCAGCCTGGTCCTGGGGCAGGCAGAGCTGCGGGATGCGATGAGGAGGAGGAGGGAGGTGGGCTGGAAGTTGCCGGGGCACCCTCCATCCCTGGGCACTTCGTTCCATCAGAGGCTGTGGGAGCGAGCCCCGAGCCCGGAGATGCTGCAGGGCGCGACCGGGGGAATCGCCCCTTTATCGTGACATCGCACCGCAGAGACAGGACGGGGTTTTGCTGGAGGGGTCGGGGCAGAGGGAATCGAGGGGTTCTGGGATGCGGGGCAACTGTGCGGCGGCCGCCCGCTTTGACACCCATTTCCCAGCAGCGTTCTGGATGTGTCAGCCCATCCCAGGGATACGGGAGGCGGGGGTGGAAGAGCCATTCCTTGCTTAGGTGCTTTAATGGCACGGTAAACAGGTTAGAAACAGACGTTTTTAAAGACTCAATTTCTCTTTATTGGTTACCTTCGAGGATAAATCATAACAGACCGTATGGGGGGCAAAGAATTCATCTAAAGGAGATCTCAGCAAGTCACTACCCGGACAATAGTCCACCTCCTGTTGGGTTGCGTATTGATCAGGAGAGGAGCTGAGGATGTCGCCACACTAAATATTTACTGATCACACACAAATAGCCGCGACTCGAACGATTTTCTCCTGTGAGGAGAGCAGAGAGAGAAGGGTAAATCATTTTATTAGTGTGTATAAAGCAAAGAGCACACTCTGGCTTGGAGTGTTTTAAGATGTGTCTTCAGCTGGATGAAAAGAGTTAGGGAAATCGATATGGAGTGATTAGACGAGCCAGTCGTGTCAAAGAGAGAGGCTGTGAATTTCATGGATTTGGTTATACCAGGAGGGGGAAAATATACCGAGAGATTAAAGGGAGGAACCCATTGTAGCAGAGCCAATGAAAAAATAATATCTAATCAGACCCGGCAAAGGTAGGGACGGGATAAGACCCACATTTCTAAAGAATCACATCAGCTGGAGAGGGATCAGGGACACACATGAAAGAGGCAAACGGGGGGAGAGCTGGAGAGTGGGAGCCCAGAAATGCTACAGAGCAAACCCAGGAGTAGCAGAGAAAAGTCGCCTCTCTGGAGCAAAGCTGAGACACCACGAAAATGGGGACAAAAGACTCAGGAGCGAGGGAAAGGAGAGGAGGGCTGGAGTAACCGGGCGCCTGCCTTGGAGGTGATGTTGAGGGGTCCCCAGCCCCGTGTACCCACCAGGCAGGGAAGGCTCTAACAGCAGAAGCGAGGGCACATCCACCTCACATCCGAGGGGTTTTAAATCCTTCTCCTACAAGTTTGTCCTCCCCTCTCCTTCTTCCCCTCTCCCCACAAGCAAATGTGGTGAGTAAAATGGATTTTAGCTTTTAACCACCTCATTTTATCCACGTAATGACAAGGCTCGTAATATGTAATCTCCAGATTACTGCCATTCGAGGGTGACCACAAGTGGCATAAGTAAAAAAAAAAAATAAAAAAAATCAGCATTTCTGCAAATGGCAAAATGGCTAAAACCAGCCCCTACTTCAGGTATTGAAACTGGGAAGTTGCTCCTGCAGGATTTTATCGGTCGTAGGGAGCAATTCAGCCGTGGCTCAGGTACAGCCCTGGGGTGTCTCGGCAGATTAAAGAAAACTTCTCTGGAGACAAACAAATGTCCGAGTGCCAAAGGGCAGAATGATGGGAGTAGGGCAGGGCTCTGCCAAGCGACCTTAAAACACGTTCTGTAGGGATGCTAGGGGTTATTATTATTATTTTTTGCCTCGAATCCGTGATGTTTGGGCCGTGTTCACACGTTACCTTCTCTCCGTGTGTTTTTCATAGCAGAAAATGGGATGCGACTGCAGAGAACTAAGTCAAAGGAGCGACAGAAAGTTTGAGCCGCACTTTAAATGATGATGAATGCTGGGAGGGAGGAAAGGCATCTCAAACTAAGAACCGAGGAGTAAAACCGATGTGAAAACAGCTTTTCACTTCTTCTCCAAGTGCTAATTTTGCTACTGTAAACAAACACTGAAGTTAGAAACAGCTGCAAATAGCCTGCCGGGCACCCAGGGCTCAGGAACTGGAAGGGGTGACTTTCGTTCATCCCTCGGGCTGAATTTCCCCCCAGCTTTGCTTTTTTTTTTTCCCCCGAGATCAGGGACTGATGCTGATTTCAGTCGTGGAGAAGGGACAAAAAATATAGGCATATTAAGAGCATTTCATGTGAGCCTATAGAGCGCAGGCAGCTCGGCTGGATCACTAATGCAACAGGAAACCTCGGGACAGACTCAGCCTAATTAACAGTTTTCCATAGCTGAAGCGATTTTTAAGAATCCCAGTGGATTAGCCCAATATGTTCAGGTGTGAGGCTACGAGGGCCTATAACTCCTTTCACTATAATCTTATAACCTCCTTACCTAATTCCTTAGATTGCAGATAGGAAGAGTCTGACCCTGGAGGTCGTAAAGAGCTGGGTTTCATTAACCCTTCCCTCCCCGGCGCCGCTCCAAGGTTAACTGCGCCGGGCTGAGTGCTCGGGGGAGCGAGGGAGGGCGGGCAGGAGAAAGGGATTTGCAAGAGGGGTCGATCGGACGGGAGGGCAAAGCTTAAAATGATTTCTGCTCCCTTCGTTCCCTCTCTTGAGCCAAAGGAAAAATGGAAATAGGGAACTTTTCTCTTTCCCATGCATCGGGAGGTGCATAAACGTGCGGATGTTTGTGAGACAATTCGTCCCCTTTTACACCATCTCATTATTGTTTATTATTTTTAAATTTATACATTTTTTTTCCCAAATGTGAGGGAAATGAAACATTCTAGAGCCATCAGCAAAAAGCAAAGCAATCTCCATCTTTAGGACCAGTACCAATCTCTTGAGCTTCTTGTCCACAGTAGAGCTGTAATCTTTAAAGAAAAAAAAATATCTAGAAAAGCTTCTCAGAACTGTATTTGCCTGGGAACACACCTGGTTTATATTTTAATAGGTAGTTACATTGTATTGATTCAGGGTACATCACTGATGTTGAAAGTTAATAACTCTCAAATTATATCTATCTGCCTACATACATAATTGCATACACAGTATAACACTGGAGGAATTTGCATTTTGCAGCACATTCTTTGTTCTTAAATCTTTTAACACATTGAATTGTTCCTTTGAAGAAAGTGTTATTGAACCACATGTTTAAGGAAAAGATGCTTCTAAACTATATGTTTAAGCAATGAAATTGTTGAGTGAAATACGGATTTCTTTGTATCTCACACAAACCCTGCCACACGCCAATCTTAACCTATACATCGAACTGCCTTTTTTTTTTTTCCCTCCCAGTCAGAAGGCAGAAATATGTGAACTGCTGAGAGAGGTGGGTACTTTTTGGTAAGTATGTTTAGATATGATTTTCAGATACATTTATTGTACTTTCAAATTCTTGGGATACTAATTGAGCTAGCAAACAATATCCCAGCTGAATGTCTCAGCTTCTTCCCTATTTAACAAGCTTTAATATAGAAGTATATTGTAGCCATCCTTCTACTAAACAATATAGCTGAGGAGTCAGCAAAAAATGAAAAAAACATGTTAAAACTGAATTATAATTGCTGCCTTATATCTGACTCTTCTTCCTTTCTGCAGTCCTAATGAACTCTTTAAAGTTTTATTTATTTATTTTTTTTTTATTTCTGAGTGACAGATCAAAAATAATTAGCAGAATCAGAAGCAGCCGGGAAGCTTGAAATAATGTGTCTAAATATTTCACATTGCTACTTATAATACCAGCCCATCAGTTGTAAAAAGGAACCATTCCCTGTTTATTCCGTGGTGGTTTATAAATACAGAAAGATAGGTTCCTTTATTTTTTTTTTTTATTTCCCAGGGCCTGCTTCAGCAATGCCATAAATAGAGATTGAGCTATCAGGAAAAAAACCCAAACCAGAATAAAATAAAAACAAAAGCTTGTACAGGAATAGAGACAGACAGATAAATGTATAACTGCATCTGAACGGTGTTACGTAGCACATTAGGAGATGGTTAAAAAAATTAAATCGATCGCATATTTATAACCTCATAATTAAAATACAGTCTTATCTCTCTCCTCTGAAAGGTTGCAGCTTTCTTGGAAGTATTTTGAGTGCATATTTTAAACTCCATGTCCCGAGTTGAATTAAGATGAGCTGTTTTGCCCAAGAGTGAAACCCTTGTTTACAATTTAAGGTTTAAGTTTCAGCTGCCTACTCATCGCCATATCGTTTCCTTTATATTTCACGTCCTTACATTGCCAGGCTTTATCTAAATTTATGTTAGTTTATATCAAATTCTAATTTCTGTTTGTAAGAAATTAGTCCACATATAATCCAAAACAATCCCCCTTGTTTGATGGAGGTAAACTGGAAGAGAATCTTTCATGTTCCAAGGGTTAAAGCTAAACCGAAAACTTTAAATTAAAGAGATACCAGCAAACAGTGAAAAATGACATGTCTGCTCTCTCTTGACAAGCTTGCATTATATCACATGTAAGGAAGCCCAAATTTTTGAATCTAAGACCAGTTTTAGTTTTTAATAGGAAATAATTACATGGAACTTTATTTCCAGAGAGAATGTCCCTTCCAGCTACAGTGTTTTGCTTTGATCTAAGCATTAACTGGTAATAAAATAACCATATTTTGGATCCTAAGCATATTGATGCTTAGAGGAATGTTATGCTTTCAATCAAATTTTAACTTCAGATTATCCAAAGGTATTCATCTTTCTTTTGTCCGAAACCAATTTGCTCTCTTATTCCTACAGCTACTCACATGTGGTTCAGTATACTTTGTTATTTTATAGTGGAATTTGCACTATTGAGGTGGAAAACTTTTAGATGGAGCGAGATCATGTCCCAGTCTGGCAATTTGGGCTGTTTCTCATACAGGTCCCCAGTCCAGCCCTTCTTTACACTTGCTGTGCACCGCCACCATCGCTCACCTCCAAGGGCAACTACTGTGTCAGTATTTTGTTTTAAATATTCAGACTTTTTTAATTTAATTTTTTTTTTTTTAACCTGGAGAATCAGTCATTTGGACCCATCCCGAACAATTAACCTCCCCTTTATATTACAGCCCCAAGTGCAGTACTTCATAAAGACATGAAAAGGACATCCCAGTCAGCAGGACCCAAGCCCAGGCTTGTCACAGAGTATAAAAGGAGAGAGAAGGGGAGTTTTTATCTCTTTGCCCCACCAATTCTTAATAGCTCTAAGTTTCAGTGTGACAATAAAACAGTTTTGATAACGTAGCTCATGGGTTTCTCTGCCACATAAAGTTTTCTTAATAATAAAAAAGAAGAAACTTTATCCCTGCTAAATTAAAATAGGGCAGATGTTGGATATGGTTCATATTAGCCAGCCTTTCACCCCTTTGCCCCTGGCACTAAAGTTCTGACTTTTTCTTTCTACTATGTCTGTTTCTAACTGAAAGGTATTATTCCTGCCCTTGCTCTCTTCTTCTATTTATTTTTCCAGTGTCTAAAATTAAACCTATTCATTTAGTAATATACATTCTATTTCACATTGCTAAACCTGGCCAGAGAGGGGAAACATTTTCCAAAAAAGTGATGCACCACTGACCTTAAAAGAAAACACAAAGCAGGGAAAGCTGTTTTAAAAGGTTTATTCCTAGAGAATTTTGTAGCTCTGTTGACATTATAGGGATAATGGCTGTATTGCAATGGGCTTTCAAGGCCCAAGAGGTTTATGTTTTCTTCTGACCATAAGTCTAATAAAATTTTAAAGGTGCACGAAGTCTCATCACTTTAGATATTTAAAACTAGTTTGAAAAATCTCTTGGGAAACATTTATTATAGTGGATAGCCCCACTGAGAAAGCAGGGGATAGACAAAAAAAATACCCCAAGCCCGAATCCAAATAAAACCCCACAATTTTTTTCATGCTAGCTCTATGAAAATCCTGGCTATTAAACTCCCAAGGATAGTACAGCTCTTTTCTCCAGGGCTGTGAAGATAGAATTTATTGTCCATTTGGAATGATCAAGTTTAGGCTAATAAAAGGCCCTCTGTAAGCAGAAATGCCCAAGTTGATGTTTGGCAGAGTTTTCAGTGGTAGAGTTTATACAGGATGGGGGCTCTGCACTATTTGAAATTACTCATATCTCAGCAGCTGAAGATGATCTGACACACACGAATAAACGTTCGTGGGGGATGGCTGGAGGTTAATCAGCGTTGCTCTCCGAGCTGGATGCTTGAAAGCAGGAAAAAGTGAAAGCTGCTCTCTCAGCCCTTCCCTTTGCTAAGGTGCTGCTAACTTTTATGATTTTTTTTTCTTCCCCTTCCTCTTTTACTGTCTGTCTTTGTGCCTGAGGGCCAGTGAAAGAACACTGCAGATCCTAGATTGCTTTCAGAGTTTCCCTTTGCTGATGATGGATTACCATGTCAATTTAAACGGCATAGGATTAATTTGTTTCAATGATTTCTCTTTAGGCTGAATGCCAGTCTTTTTTTCTATCTCTCTCCTTGCTCTTCAGAAAAAAATAATAACAATAATAATAATAAATCCTTAAGACCCCCAAACACTTTTGATATCCCACATCAAAAAGACAATAATAGAAATGGACAAGTTAGGTGTAATGTTGCAACACAGTTGTAGGTTTGAGTGTTTTTATCTCATTCTAAGGGGCTGCAGCATACAGTCAGTCACATTAAAATGAAATTGGATCCAACGTTTATTCAATAAATACTTGTCTTGTAGGTAATCCAGAGCAGAGTGCTTTTGACACATAAGGACTTAATTTGTCTTGGATAACAAGTTATTAATATGGCACATTTAAACTTGCCACCTACAATAAGGTCATTTAGATCTATAATACGACTCGCGAGAGAACTTCATAAAGCCAGAAACAAAGTTTGAAGCTGCCTCCGAGTCGCGGAGCAGACGCACGGCTCACGGTTTGCTCTTTTCAGAAGAAAGTTCAGAGCAAGTAGGAGCCACCCAAACCCAAATGGTGTGCATCTGCTCCGCTTTGAAAGGCGAACGTAAATGGAGTAAGGAGGGGAGGGGAGGGGAAAAGAAAAANAGAAAAAAAAAAAAAAAAAAAAAAAGAGAGAACCCAAACACACATTTTTGAATGAGTAAGCTTTAAAGCTGCGCTGTGTCTGCTCGCAAACTCATCGCAGCTTTGAAAGTGAAAAAACAACATTTGGTTCCGAGTGCAAATTCGCCTGCATTTGCACCCTACCTCTTCCATGTGCTCCGCGATCTACTCGCTTTTAATAATAAGCGAGGAAGTTGGAACATAATCCACCCATAAATGTTATTGCTATAATTTGACTGCTCTGTGTTTGTTCATGCATTAGCTGTGTATGTAAAGCGAAGTGGCGATGTATGGTGGGGATCCCCGTGCGGCGTGAACAAACCAGAGGTGCTTTTGGTTTCAGTGCCCAAACACCGTGCAGTTGTTTTGAATTTTGGGGTGTTTGGTTTCAGACCTGTCCTAACTGAACGGTGCCTGCAAGAGGTGCATCAGGAGGGGAATATGATGGGAATGCTACGCAGGAGGTGTTTGGTGGATGGTGATTCCGTCCCCACACTCTCTCCGTGAGCTTTATTATTCTGCTTTTATGTATTAAGATCTTGGTTGCTCTTGCCCTGGCAGATTCTGTCTCTTTAAGTAACTAAATCTCATTTTTAAGCTCTTCCTGGGAAAAGGATGTTACACATGAGTAGAAAAATGCAGGCAAGAAAGGCTAATTGAATGAAAAGAGAGAATTAGGTTAAAAATAGAGTACAATCTAGTATCACATTTTCACTAGTGTAACCTGAAATGAAGGTGTCTCCAAGTCCCCAGTGATGCCAGAGTGTTTAGATGTTGGGCACAGATGGAGACACCTATTGAAATGTGTCTGAAGAAGATTAATAGGACTTGTCAGTGTTGGGAAAGCACTGCTTTGCTGTAAATTTCTACTAGCACAAGATGAATTACCGATGAATGCTCAGTTATCAACACCATCACTATCATTGGACACTAAATCAAATTGAGCAGTTATCTACAATCAGAAAATTTCTTTTAAAAATAGGCATACACCTTTAGGCTTAAACTCTTTAATAAGACAATATCCTCGATGGTATGTGTGTGTTCACGAAGGGATATGATTTAAAGTTTCTGTACAAAAAGCTTCTGTTCAGAAACGAACTCCAAGTTCAGTGTGAAATCAGGGTTGTCAAACAATAGAAGATATTCAGAAAATACTGGTTATGTAACACAGTGTTCTGCTGGAGGCCTGATCCAAAACGGATTTTCATGCGTGTCATTAGATTTTGGATCCATCCCTATTTATGAGAGGTTTTTAAATCTCTTCTCTCCCCTTATTTATGGTGATGATAAAAACCCCCTTCCCCCTACCCTAAAGACTGAGAATCCAAATCATATATTAATGCAAAATAGCTATCAAGACTCAGGATATAACAATAATACCACCCCCCCCAACATATTTAGGAAATTACAGCTTAATATAATGAACTATCTGATGAAAGAATCAATGAATAATATTTTAACTGAGAATATTTCTTTCTCTCCTTTATAAAAGGGGGAACTGCCACAAGGAAAGGTGCCACAAGCATTTACCAGCCCACTGCTGAAGCATATTACCTGCATTTACCATCTGATGCTGCTGATGGCAATGATACTAAATAAGCATTATATACTTTTAGTTTCTAGGATTTCTTTCCCTCTCACCCATGCAGTGCACTACTTTATCCAAGGAGATTTATCATGGCGTGTTTTCCAAAATCAATTTTTCCCTTTTATTAGAGACAAGGGCAGTCATTTGTGCTTAGGGAGGGAGACAGGTACAGAGCCTTTATCTGATCTGCATCCCCAGCCACCACTACCTTCTTAATCGACGTCAAATTCCCACTCTGGAGGATCAGGTCCTATCTGGGTTACTCCTTAGCCAAGGAATGTATCCTTCCCTTGATCTCCAGACATCTCACCTGTGATGTATGCTACTTTTTGAGAAGGGAATCATGTGCTGTTTACCACAAAGCCTTCGCACAGTTCTCGTCTCCAGCCAAAGCTTATTATTTACCACCTTCAAAATTTACCAGGATGAGGGATAGCAGCAGTTGTTTTCTTCATTTTTACACCCTAATTTTCACGCAGCAAATGCCCTGCATTAGGACCAGATTCCACTCAGATGGAAGTTATTAACTTTAAGCAGAATGGGCCGATTCCAGCCAGCCACAGCCTGTGCCCTTCGAACGCAGTCGCTTTACAGCATCCCCATGTTTATTTTTTTCTTTGGAGGGCATGATTCTTTAAACATATTTGTTTTACACAGAGCAGCAGTTGAATCCTAACTTCTTTTTTCCCCCCCACAAACATGTAAAGACAATATTAACAGGGAATATTAACAGAGGTGAGTGCAGCATGATGCTAGTTAGATTGTAGTAGCTGAGAAATATGAACTAGTGAACATAATCCATAAACTCCATTTGGTTACTATAATACTCCAATCTGTATTTATTACAACCCCACTCTGATGCTTATACAACTGCAATTGCTAGATTTATACACTCTAATGGTTTCACAATAGGAAAAACCTGTGTTCTTTATCTTTCTTTTCCTGTCCAAAATCACCCCTTCCACATATACTTCAGGCTTCTCTGGACCTTGTCTGGGTTTAATCACAGGCTCTGGGACAAAATGTGCATTATTAAGAAATATAAATATTTTCAGAAGCAATCAAAGGGTTGAAAGATTGATTCGGCATGTAGATTGGATTTAATTCGAAGCAGCTTTGTTCTAATGAGGACTACTGGGATACAAAGACGGCAGCCGCTTATGGCCACCAGTTGGGAACCTCGACTCGCTGCAGCAACCTGTCAAGAATTCCAAGGAACTGCCAGGTATTAAACAGTGAAGTTGTGGGGAGGACGGTGGTCTATTGTTTGCAGCCTCCTTCCGAGGCTGGATTAGGATTTCTTAAGCCCCTGTTTTACCAAAATGAGTTTCTTTCTGCTCATGGGGCTAAATCCTGCAGTCTCTCACTCAGGGGAAAACCCCTATGGGCTTTGTGGGTGGATTTGCCTAAGGGAAAGGTGGCAAAGCTTGGCTGAGCCTCAATTCCAGCAAATCTGGGAGCCCTGTAGCAATTTGTTCTGATTCCAGACCTGGTTGTTTTCACAGTGTTCCATTAAATTTTCCTATCTGTGCTTCTAGATGTGATGGGACCTTTTTGCACAGGGAGGTGTTCTTCCCTATGGAGAAATACAGCTCTGGGATGGCTTGGAAGCTCTTGTGTCCTTGTTGGGTGACCCAGAAGAACTGCTGGACCCGGCTTGTTTCCCGCCTGTAGTGTCCAACAAAACATCCTTGGGATGATGCTGAACCAAAGGGGACTTTTGGTTGCTTTCCCCTCGGACTGAAAAAACACCCAACAGTAAAATTTCAGTGTGGGCCGTGGGGTGTGTGTCATGTCACAGGTGCTTGGGGAGCACACGACCCTGGGAGCTTTCCTAAACGCCGGGCGTACAGTCAGAATCACAGGATATACAGGATCAAACACGGACTAGTTTCACCCTCCCCTTAGCCCCCCCTTGCCTACTTTTGTCCATAAAAGCAGTAGAAAGAGAGAAAGCTTGAATTTTCTGAACTGTTTCACCCATCCACAGCTGGAATTCCAAAGCGAAATGAAAATGCCTTTAAAATCAACCCTACATGGGAGCCTGAGAGAACAAGTTTTCCTTTGTTGTAGGGTATAGTATTATTTGCTGTAGGTTTTTGATATACATTCTAAATTAGGCCTGCAAAGGAATGCTTCATCTTTAATTCATCACTCTCAGCTGAAAGAGATTAGCAATGTCTAGCACGCACCCTTCGTATGGTGCTGACCTCATCAAGTATGGCCTGAAATTAATTAGCCTCATTCATTCCAAATGGAAAAGGATAATGGAGCTGCATTTTAGAGATGACCATCACAAATTGTATGCAGCATATTTAAAATCCCTCCCCCCTCGCTCCCCTCCCCTTTAAAAAAAAAAACCCCATGTAGATTAAAATTCTTTCCAGAACTTGCAATATGTCGGAGTTATCGAGGTATTAGGAGCAGAAACCACTCCGTTTTTATTTGTGGAACTGGGAGCCACATTTTGTATGTGTGGCTGTAAAAGCAGCAAGCCTGTCTTAATGGCAGAGCACCTGGAATTAATTTGATATTTCCAGGTGCTCTGGCAAACTGGGACATCAAGCACTTGATGTTTAAACATTCTTCCACTGGCCTGCCTAAATCAATATGAAAGTGGTGTCCCTTTGTCATTCATACATGCAAAGTGCTAGCACAAACTCCAGCTTGGCTTCAGAGTCCTACATCACTCATAATCTAATTAGAAATCAGAGCAGAGCTGAAGCAGCATTCTTTGTGGATTCTTGGGCGGCAAATAGGGATACTTGTCTTTTGTTTCCCTCCTCGATTGCATCGTTCACAAGCTTTCACACCACATCTCTAAAGGTGGTTAGGTGCCTCAAGATGTTGACAGGCATGAAGGACAAGATTATTTAGGTGCCTAACCCGGGTGATTTCAAATGGAATTAAGCAACTGGATGTTACTGGGTATGGGGGGGTTGGAGGGGAGTGGGTATGGGGAAGGAAAAAAAAAAGCTTCCAATGCATATTAAATGCTCTAATTTGTTGTCCTAAACTCTAGCAACGTGTGTGATGTTTTTCCAGGGTAAAAGTGCCTGCAGGGCAAATTTCCTGAAGCCTGCTAATCTTCCCTGAGGTCAGCGGGTACCCGGTTTTGGGCAGCACAGCCCTCCCTGGCCGGGCACGGGGGTGGCGTGTGCTCGGGTTCCTTCCTGAGAGACAGGGAAAGTAATGAAGGATGTGGGATTTCCCACAGGAATTTGGAAGATGCCCATGTCTAAGACAATGGTGAGGACTGGGCCAAAATACAGATCCAGCCTTGATTCCTCCATCGGATCCGCCCTGTCTTGACCTACAGCTGCTGATGGATCGCAGCGACATGGACCCTTCTCTCTCCTTACTGCCCCAGCATCAGAACACCAGGACAACCTGAGAGGACTGTGAGTAAGAGATATGCTTTTTCTCACACCAAATAATTAATTGTGAAACTTCAGATTTTGAAATTACAAAGTTGAAATGGCTCCTGTTTGCAACTCCAGGGCTTGAGGAACATTCCTGCACTTCGTATACCCAGGGCTGGATACACAGGGAAAACATTTTGTGGTATGTGCTATAACCGCCTCACAACCCTCCAAAATGGAGAATTGATTATTTCTCTTTAACACAAACAAACATTTGTCTTCCAAAGACTCCATTCATTAAGACTGCCATTGAATCAAAGATTGAACCCATTGTTATTAATCCTAAATGAATTCAAGTTTGCCTACCATGAACAAAGCTGCTTGCCATCTGATAATCCAAATTTGCTCAGGAAAAAAGAATGAGCAAATGTTAGAAGCAGCAGGTGAAATCATACCACAGTTATTAAGCCTTCTTTCAGGGGAAGCACAGGATAGATTAAATTGTTATGTTAGGCCATGTTGTGAGTCCACGTCAATTTTGTCTGAGATCTTATCTTAGCTCAGAACTGTTTCCTCCTAAATTAAACTAAACGCTGAAGACATGAGAAGCATATTGACCCAAAGATTCAAAACTTTGGACTCAGCAGACTTCTGATCTTTTGTCCACAGAGTATCGAGTTGTAAAGCTGTGGAATATTAAATAATCATGATTATCTTCAACTTGCCTAAGTTCATTTGTCATGCTCGAACACTGGCACAGATTTTCCTTGCTGTTTTTTTTCAGAACCAGACATTAATTTTGCCTGCAAGTGGTAATATTTGCCACTGACCTTACAGACTGCGGTCCTATACTAATACTAAGTCTCACGCACCAACTGTGTTCTGTAATTCTCTCTCTGGTGCTCTTAAATCTCTCTTTCGTAAGCACCATTGTCCAATAAAGCAGCAAACAAAAATGTTACAATTAAAATGACTAAACCACACTGGTACTTTGATCAGCTGTTATCAGGCACAAGCACTTCTTGAGAGTCAGAAATGCAGTGTAATTCACCTGGGCTAAGAAATCAAATTTAAAAATGAGCTGAACAGACATTTTAAGGAATAAGTAAGTTTCTAAATAAACCAGCTTTTTAATTCCACCTTTTCTATATTAGAACTGTAAATCAATATTGTCTGCACTTGGAGAAACCAGATGAGTTTCCACTGTCATAATTAAATATCATCCTGCTTCTTGCAGCACAGCCAAACAACGACTTTTCCTCCTGACACAAGAGTATTCTCAAGTAGGGACAATTTACCAGCCTAGCAGCAATGATTTAAGCTCCAAGTAGTTCCATCATTTTTTAGAAAACAAGTCTACCAAAACACATAGCACGACTCATCCCTGGAGTCAGAGCACTGAAGAGATGGAATAAGAGAGGAAATAATGTAGTTTAGATGCTTTTAAATACAAACATAATGATGATACATTAAATAATGTGATCTACTCAGCCGGACTTCTAATTATCTACATGCAAAGCTCATGTTCATTCATCACTTCTTTCACTTCAGCTGTAATGTTGGTTTGTGGCAGACACCAACATTGAGCCATAAGTTTGAATGGGAAGAAAAATAAGGACACTCCAAGGCTGTATATTAACTTAGACAAGTAGGATGTCATTGCTAGCCTGAATTTGTTGATGACCCCAGGCATTAAACAAGTAAATCTTTAGCCACTGAAGCACAAATTCACTGACTTTCAGCAATGACACCCAAAGAGGTAGATTTACACCAGCGAGTACTTGTGTACTAATGATGTCCACTTAGCCCTGACAGCAAAATGACGAGTCAAAATGGAGATTCACCTTTCTCCTGAAAACAAAGTTTTTTTTTCCCTAGTTTTGGTTTCATTTGAAATGTTCAAGAGTCTGGGTTTGATCTTTTTGACGATGGAGAATTACTTCTATCTGTGAAGCACTGAGCTCATGGAGTCACCTGGTCAATCTCCATTCTCACCCCGCAAAGACTATGGAGCTGTTCAATGGCACAAAAAGTCATCAGCTCCCAACCTGTTTTTGTGTGAGGCTGGGCCTTTCTGTGGGCTGTGATTTGTTTCCATTTGTACCAGACATTGGTAACCTACAGTGGTTTCACCTAAATCACTGGATGTTGCAGGTCCACACACACATGGTGATCTCATATGCTGAAAACAGGGGTGTGTTCAGTAGCCATCAGTGTCCATCTTTATCCCAGCTAAACTCTTTGGCTCCCCTTCTGCAATGTTTTCTTTCCATACATCCTAATTCTACCATCCCTTTCCCCTAATAACAACATAAACGAGTACTCTACAGGTGTAATTATGGTAATAGTTCTATTACTGCAAATACTAGAAGCCTGTAACCCGTAATTCACTTTTTCTGATACTCTCCTATTCTAACACTAGACATGTTATTTTAAAATGTCTAGGACGTGAAAGCTAAATTTATAGTGATAGATAATAGCAAAGGAAACTAAGCCTGCTCCTTAGCTGAGGCTTTTGAGCTATGTTGTATCTCTTGGCCAATTGTTGCCTTGTTCACCCGTAAATATCATAATGGTTCCAACATCAGAGTTAAACAGCAAGAAGGAAAATACATCTCCGTTTGTTTATTTTAAGGTAAGAACCTACAAAAACGCAAGACATATTAACATGAAATATCTTCACTTGCGTTAGTCCATGGCAAATCCAGGGGCAATTATTGCTTCTCCACAGTGAATCTGCTATATCTCTGGTAACACGAGCTACCCTTCTCTTCTAGGGATGAACCATTACAAGACCATGATTGGAAAGTGTGGGGACCAAGCACACAGAGAGGTGGCTGATGCAGCTGGTTCCCTGTCTGTTGTTGGGTTATGACACAAGATACCAGAGGCCAGGGAAACATCATGAGGACTGTGTCTGTCTTGGCTACTCCTCATCAGTGCTTTGAGCTGCAGGAAGCCACGAGAACCAAGGCAACACGAATGCATCACCAGGGATTTGCTCCTCTCCTGGTCTACTCCTGAAGCACAGCACAAAGTTTCATCCTTTGCTTCTGCAGGTAAGAGCCCATTCTAATTTACAGATTTAGTGCTAGTGATACGCAAGACAATAATGCTAAAATAACTTGTGTGAACCTTTGCCCTCTTCTAGAGCTGACATTGTTTCATCATTTTCTCTCCATTTTCTGGTTGAAGCAGCCAGCATGAGGAGGGCATGCTGGCACACATCCCACTTGATAGCTGAAAAGAACAAACTGACAAACATTTTTAATATGCTGCAGCTTATCAACATCCCAGTGAATAAAGGGCGAATGATATTTTCCATAGGTTATTCACAGATCTACATGGATATGCTGATAAACTGCCATTTAGTCCAGAGGCTGGACAGAAATAAATCACCAGATAAAATACGATATTACTAGTAAAAACCCTTATGGAATACCATTCTGGCCCCAAACTCCTCCTGGAGTAGGCACAGCAATGGTTCCTGAGACCTGGCAGCCCTTCTAAGTGAGCATATGGTCTTCTCAGCTCCTGCAGTACCGGTGCATGGTGAGTAAACACGCCGTAATGTCAGAGCAAACAGGGGGCTGCTTAATAGCATGAAATTCTGCGGCTACTTCAAAACTTCATCAGTACTTCAGAAATGGATTTCCCTTCTCTGCTGGAGCATGCACTGTTAGCAGGAGAGGCAGGAAAACAGTGAGACAGTCTCCTTGGAGTCTGATGGTGTCTATAACCATCTCCCATAAAGCTGATGCTGCTGTGGAAGGGTCCTGGCGAGTCAGAAGTTGCATTTTCTGGTGATGCTACATTGCCTTCTCTGTTTTTCTGTGATGTCCCCTGATGCAATGTAACTTTCACAGTAATTGGAATAGAAAGAGGGACCCGAAGGTAAAAATCCCAATGTTAATCAGGGCTGCCAAAGGGCAGAACATTAGCTGCAGTAATTGTTTTTCTGAGGGAGTTACCAAGGCGGGCTCGTCAGCACTAGCAAACAGATCCAGTCCTGCCTCTGTGCTCCTTGCACTGGCAGAACATTGCCCTGAAATCACTGGAGCAGGGATCGGGCCAGGAATGAGCAGCTAAGTTGCAAAGCAAATTAATTCCTGCCAAAAAAGTTCAGCTATGCTCAGAAGTATGTAAAGTGTCTGATTTGAGAAGTGTCAAGTAGCATTTGTGACCAATTATCCAAGATGAAGGGGGCAGAGCTATGTTTGCATGTACTAATCTTCAGCCAAAGTTTGAAAACTCCAATTCATGGACACGCATCAAATTTCCTTTCCAGGCTTGGCATTTGCCTGTACGCACGCAGGCACATTGCTCGGGGATGACAGGAAAACATGATTACGGCTTGCAAATAATACAAATAGAAGAAAGGAAAAGCGAGAGGAGCTGCCGTGTGGCAGCAGCGTGGTAATTAAACTTATACTGTGATATGCAAAAAGAATCGTGGACCACTGTATGAGTAAAATAGCTTTATCAGCTGTGCTGAAATTTGATGTGTAGGGTGTCTGTATTGTTGTTTTTCCACAACCTGTGAAGCCCTGGGAAATGTTCTATGCAAAAGAGCAAGAATTAAAAGCTGCCCCTGCCATCTTCTGTTTAATTAACATAGGTATACCAATTTAATGCAATTAATCAAGATAGGAGGGATTAAACAGTAACTCTCAGCTGACGATGACAATGTTGTCATTGTTGTGGCACAAGAAGGGCTACAAAATGATAGTGGTGACTGGGAACACTGTGAGTCAGAACAGGCTGGCTGGAGTCTTGGGAGGTTTATGCAGATGTATTGAAATTTAGGGACAGCTGATTTTTCATGTGGCCAAGTGTTTATCTGCCCCTGCCCTTCCCTTTACCCTCTCAGACCCTCCAGGGTAATCCCCAGAGTGGCAACAACTTCTAAAGTGATTCCTCTTTCTTCTAACAGGTTCCTGATGCCAAAGGTCTGACCTTAAAATGAGCAGTGCATAGGGCAAGAATGGGTACTGCAGAGAGCTTCTGGCCTTCAACCCTTCCAAATACAGCTATTTTGGTAACCAGAACAGTGTATTCATGGTGGGTGAGGGAACAGAGTCTTCCAGTGAAGGGCTTCTCAGCACATTAACTCTATCAGTGCTGGATGCTGTGTCCCAATTCAGGTTGCCTGTGTCTATTTAAGACCATAAATGCAGATTTGCAGAAGTCTGCAGCATTCTGTAACTTTGTGGCTGTGCTTCAGTGCCTGCTGCACCTAGAAACTGAACCAAATCCCATGGATTTCCATGCAGATCTGGGAAAAACTGCAATCATGCCACTCTGAGTAGTTCAGACTTGGATTTCTTGTCGGCAGGAGAGGCACAGACTGATTTGCTACAATGCAACTGTCCTCATTAATGTTCTTCAATCCCTGATGTCCTGGGACCGCCATCGTTGGGTCAGGAGATGGCTGAGTTTTCCAGGCTCATTCTCTTGTCTTTAGAATGTTAAATTGGGTGATAATGAGTAGTAACTGTTGTCCCTTTTTATGGTGAAGTTGACACTTGTCTTCTAGTAAACAGACACAGAGATGACCCTCCTCATTTCGCACAGGTCACCAAACAGCCCTGGGATGGTAAGGGTTATTGGCCATTTACCAAACTCTGTTTGACTTGGGTTCATGGGTGAGAGATGAAAGGCTCTATATTGCATTACCAGTCCCTGGGGCCAGCCGGTCTCCCTAAAGAGGCATTTCATTTAGCAAGGCAACTGCTTGCCCATGGGAATTGGAGAGCTGGGAAAAACAGGACGAAGTTTCAATTGCAAATGTTTCCTTAGGGCAGATGTCTTAAAGCCACACAGGAACTCGCTGCTTCACTGTCACAATAGTTGCTCCAGGACACTTAATGACCATCAGGCTTTTCCCATTAATTAATCTCTTTTTTTCCCAACAAAACACCCATTAAGTTACTTGGGTTGTTTCTGCCCCTGCCCTGCTCTGTTTTCCTCCCTCTTCCTGGGGACAAGACCAATGCACCAGTTATGAACTGGTACCTTTTCCAAGAGCTTCAAATTTGAAATGGGTGAAACACAGAGCCCTGGTATCACAGTAAGATCTGTTGGCTGCTTGGGAGGAGAGAAGAGTTCTCCTGAACTACCCAAATATTTTCATTATTGTAGAGCAGAGATGCTGACTGATTTTCCTGGCTATAGTGGCGTGGTCCTTGGTATTGGGGTAGTCCAAGTGCTGACTTTTTACAGATGATGGATAAAGTGCTTGATGCTACAATGGCTACGGGAAGGAGAATACGTGTTATCAGGGATTCAACCCAGACTTGTCCTGAATTTCTTATGGTCTGAAAATCCAGTGTTGTTCCAAATTCATTAACACTGGTCAAATCTTCCTTCAGTTTCCTCCCTTGCTGTTTGAGATGTGAATCATGAGACATTCAGAAGTTGCATTTGTTGCTGATAGTTTCACATCATGGTTGTAATAGTGCATCTGCCAAGTCAGCACGTTTTTTCTGTGTTTGTTTGTTTATTTACTACTCCATTTCCAGCAAGCTCTTGTTACCCAGTTCCTGCTGACAATGAGGGAAGAGGCACAAGTCAGCTCAGAAAATGAACGACTAGAAGGTAAGTGAAAAGAATAGTAAATGCAGGCCATTCATGTGACAGGGTTCGATTCATTTTCATGCCAGGGAGGTTTTTTAAATGGGACTTCTCCCAGTGGAGAGCTCACAATGCTCAAGGCCTGTTTCACTATAAAGACAATATATAATTATTCAGGACTTATTATTATTTTTTATCACTCATTTTCCAGTGGCAGAGAGTGAGGACAGAGGTGAGATCAGGACCCAGTTTATTGCCATGCACTGTACATGCCATCAGCACATGGGAGTGTAAGAGCCCTATAAACAGTGCTCACTATCTGCTTTATGGAAGTAGGTAAACGCACCCAGGCTGAGGGTTGAAGTCACAGGTCTAAGAAGGCAGAACCCATCAGCAGCAAAAAGGGGTACTCAACTTGAGACCCTCAATCCCGGGATCCTGCTGCTTGTTGTTTTCAGTATCTTTTCTTTTTGTAATTATTTTGAATCACCAGAATTGAATTAATTGAATAAATACCACGTCATTTGAAGTACTATTTATTGTATTTGTCAAAAACAGATTATCTGTTCTCTCAGGTTAGTGGAAATTAAGTGTGATAAACTCATCAGAAAAAAATATAGGTTGGGTGTGATGGAGAAACTCGTGTTTTATACCATGGTGACATCTTAATTTCTGGTTTTGGCATGACAGATTGTGTGGTCTCAGTGATACTGCACCATCCTGGTTCCTGCTTTCAGGCTGGGGTCACAAGTTGGACTTGGAAGAAGCAACTTTCGTGCAGAGATGTAACTGCAGAGTGAATACTATGCCAGGGTAAGAGAAATTTTGTTTAATTTGGGTTTTATGCAGTGTATAAAGTCCATACAAAGTCCGTTGTTCATTCCAGCCTAGCAAAACTGCATTTGTTCCTCATAATAAAACCTACCTGGGTACTACAACAACACCTGCTCTCTTTATATATTTCAATATTATTTTACCAGGTCAGCTCTTTAGGACTTAGCGTTTCATTCATAAAGGATTCTATAAAATACACACAGTTGTGATCTCTCTCTACTCTGTAATTATTTGGGTAATTTCCTTAAGCCAATTTATACTTTAATTAGTTGTAACGCTTCTTTACTTTCTTATTCGAAGAACTGAGACTTTGAAAAAAACAAAAGCTAAAAACTAACTCTCAGAGACTGAGTGGATACTCATAATTTTCTCTTTAGCACTTGCAGGCCTTGGGTTATCTTATACAACCTTTCCACGCTGACTGCTCTGTGTTAGTTTTGCTCAGACAGAAGGTAGAGATAATGGATAATTTCTTTATGGATGAAAAGTTTCCTGAAGTTTAGTAACTACTCAATACCAGCAACTTACATGTCCCTCTGTCCTACTACTATTGCTTTGAAGCAATTTATTTGGTCATTTGGGCTTTAACTACTCAGATGCATTCCTTCCTGCTGCAACAGCAGGGATACAGGAAGGGGTGTTTGAAACCACGCGGTGATTTCCACCCTGGATTTCACGAGGGGTTATTCTTGTCTCAGAGATGACGCACTCAAATATCCTTCTACAGATTCCAGGTGAGTTAGTCACATTTAGATGCTTCCAAGTAATACACAGAAAGGTGCTGAGAAAATCACGAGTCCCTGCCTAGTCAGAAAAAAAAAAAAAGCTCAGCATAAGTAGATCAGAGCAAATTACATGGACCAGCCCTCAAATTTTTCCAAGAAGACTTGGGACCAAAGGGCTTTTATATTCAAAAATGTGTGGCCGACAGGGATGCACAGTATTTACTTTACTGACTGACCCATCAACTGCTCTCTGTCCCCAGAAACAGTTCAGGAAATGACTGGAAGTGTCTGAAGACATAAAAAGGATAATTAAGTTTCATTGTGGAAATACGAGGGTAATCTGTCCAGACAAATCTAGGACCTAGTACTGAAAGCTATAGTATCTGAATATAAAAAATGAGTAATTTTGAATAAAGATGTCTATCAGGACTGTAAATTCAGAGAGTAAAAAAGTAGCTTTGCTTAATAGACCATCTCTCTCTCCATCTCCCTCTAACTCATTTTCTTATTCTCTTTCTTCCTTTTTTGTTATTGCAAAAAAATGTGTGTAAAATCTGATACTGAGAATGCTTTAGCTTCATTTCAATCTTCTCTTCTCAAAATGTTTTGTTCCACTGGGAAGATTCCCCCTGTGAGATAACCTCAGCCGTGACCACACGAGGCTTGTGGGGTGACTTATTTGCAGAGGAACAACTGTGCTTTGATGTGTCTTTGAGGCAGCCAGGTCCCCGACTTTTCTGAGGCTCTTAAAGATGTTTTTGAGCTGGCATGAGAAATCACCTGGGACTCCGAGCAGATCACAAGTGCTTAGGACAGTGTTTTCTCTGCACCTTTTTTTGCCGAGCAGAATTGCAGCACTATAAACAAATGTTGAGTTTTGCCTCATTCTTAGGTGCTGTGAGTTATGAAAGCCCACTCCAGATGTAATGAATGTATAGATCATTTTGACCAGATCATAATCCATTAGTAAATAATACTCCCTGAAAAGGTAGGGGTGACATAAAGAACTTCTTGCTACTATTGCTGTATTGGTATCAAGGATTACCGAGGAGGCCAACATGATCCTGAAGCTTTGTGCTACTGATGTTTAAATACAATGCAGAATTAACTACAGGGTTTGGTTAGCAAATTCCTTCCTGGATTAGGATATCCAGGATTTATACCGCTGGAAACAGAGCCCAAAACTATACAAAGCTTACCTGTCCCTCAGCTTTACCACAAGCCCCAATTTCAGCTCACTGATGCTCTCGCGTAGCATTTGTAAAACCTTCTCGTTAGGTTCCCCTGATTTCGGTAGTGATATTAAGAAGCAAATCACACAGAAATTTTCAGAATGAGTTGACTGTGATAGAGCAAACCCCTGTAACACCTGTGACTTTTCTTCACTGTCCCTGAAGGAAGCCCAAGGATACCAGACTAAGACCTAAGGCCAATTGTCAGCACAGTCTACGGGCCATGGGAAGGTTCGGTTTAAAGATGACGCTTAAGGGACATCTATGTGACACATGCTGAGGTGTCCAGAGATTGGAGACTATGTATTTTGCTCTAAATCTAGAGAGGAAGTCACTAGGAGGAAAAAAAAAAAAAAAAGGAGGGAAGAAGCACGGGGGAATAAAAGTACTTTTGAAAGAGAAGAAATCTACATTTCAATGAAAATCCTTTCAAGGCATTTCAAATAAGAGTCTGAGAGAAATAATTACAAAGTTTGGAGAGAAAGAACGTTAGCTTTGATATCTTTTTCTTCTATGAAGCAATTAAAATAAGCAATTTTTCAAATACTAAGCAGAAAATTACTAATGGCTGAACCCAAAAGCTTTCATTTCCTTTTTGGGGCCTTTATTCTTCTAAAAAAAGACAAAAAAAATGTGAAGGTGGTTTTCCAGATAGATTAATGCACAAAGCAGTCGCTAGTTGGATGTCATAAAAACTACAGCAGCATAGAATAGCTGAGATTAAGAGCTAGATTTAAATCATGCAACAGTCCAGTTAATATCAATGTCTAATTAAGAAATGCATAAGAAGTCTGTAATGTTGATTTGATGGAGAAAAACTCTAATAGGGTTTCTTTTGGAATTTTCCATTTCAATTGCTGTGTAGACTTTTAATGGATGTCCTATCCAGTCTTAGCAGGAATCATCCTCAAATTAAAACCAAGGCCTAAAATGGAACACAGGTAGACAAATTAGCTGGTCTGGGAAGCAGTCTGGGTAGAATGACAATGTGAGCTCAAGCTGAAATTTTAGTACAAATAAGAGAGAACAAATGTCTCAAATCTGGCGTGGAAGCCCTCTCTGCTTATCGTTTTAAGCAATTTAAAACCCTGTAATTTGAAACAATGCAATGTTAACCCATCTCCCCACCTTCCCTAAGCCTGCAGAAATCCAATTCATACTTAGACATCCAGACCACTAGGCATTATTAATTAGTCTTTTTTTATTTAAAAGACTTCCCATAGTTATGCATATTAGTAATATGTAGAGGTGGGTTCTTCTTTGCTTGCAATGGGATTCAGAGCTCACAGGTCCCTGTCACTACCAAAGAACACCATTAATCTCCCACCCCTCTCTGGGTAACTAAAGCTCTTAAACCCTTTCAGCAAAACTAAACCTTCAGCATCCTCTGTGTCCCATGGGTCATCCAGGACGTTTGGGCTCTGGAAATGAAAGGGGAACTGTTTTTGTGGTGTTACTAATACCCTAAAGTTGCTAAAATAGTAGGAGTGTAACTCTTAGTATGCACAAATCCACTTTGCAAAGAGGAGGAAAGCACAGTGCTGGATTAAAGCAGAAGTGTATTTGTTATCACCACTTTGTTGTTGACCCAACAAATCCAGTGGGAATTGCCTCAAGAATCCAGGAAGATGGCAAACTCAAAATAACCCCTCTGACCCAGGCAGCAAGCACACTAGGGAGTAATTGTTAAGTTCATTAGAACACATTAAAATACAATACATTGGCCATGATAAAGAGAGCCATGTGATTCCATCTCTCTCCATGTTTCTTTCCAGTACTAAATCCATCCAGAGACCTTTCAGAATTATATCATTAAGTCTTATCACTTCCACAGAGAGTGGAAAAGACTGGAGGTAAAAATCAGAGTAACAAATGAAATTTTGGCACTCCTGAGCCACTTCTTTTTTTAGGTCATTGCCTGAAATGTCAAGGTCCAAATTCATGCCTGACATTGCTCCATTGATCCATGAGGCACAAATATGTCATGTTAAGCAGTGATACCGTGGCCCTAGGGGATGCCCCAAGGATTTTTCTCCTTGAAAGACATGGGAACTAGGATGTTCCCAGTGAGGCATCTGCCTTCTGAATGATAGAGAAGGTCTAATGTGAGGACATTCAGGTCATCAGAGGAGTCTGATTTTTTACCCTGCTCCTGTCTGTGTAACTGGGGAGGTACCATGGGTAGGGATGCTGATAGATGATTGTTCAGGTGGAGCGCTGCTCTAGCAGGGTGATTTGTCTGCAACCTTTGTTAGATTTATGCAATACTTAAGGAAAGAACAAGAGAATGAAGCAAATTGGCTTTTGCAAAGGAATGCAACAGAAAAACAAGAAAACCTTAACTTGTCCAACACACTTGAGAGCCACAAATTCTGTTACAGTTTTTCTAAATGAGAGGAATATTTCTCCTTTCCTCCATAAAACCATCCTTTTAGACATTACTGCAGTCATGACCTCACTGCAGTTCCTGGATTCTTTCTGAAAAGATTAAAATGAACTAATACACCAGTGATCTCATCACAGCGTAAAGGACATCTTACACAGGGGAAAAAATAATCAGGAGAACTTCAGTGCTTTGTTTGCAGCAAGAATAGAAAAAGCACTATAATATCACTGTGGAAAAACACTAAAGGTACAGTGCCAGAGAGGCATTTTTCCATCTTCTTATAAACCATTTGGATTTGTCCTACCCGATCCTACTTGTCACACCTGTCATCCTTCTAGCTGTCTCCACATCAATCATCTTTCCTTTATTCCTGCCTTTATCTAGACCTTCCCATGTCTTTTCTGTGCCCTTCCTACCTGTTTCATTGTACTTGATAACTCTTAATTGTATATACTACTATTCTCAGCTACATCCCAAATGCATTTTGCAGGGTACATACATGCAGTCATGTTAGACCAAAGTATCTACACATACTTCATCTGTAGCCTGTGTTATTCTGGGCAAGGACACCTTTCCTATGTGTACATACAGTTCTCAGGCCAAGGGGTCATGGTTGATGACAGCTCTCATTCACTTTGGAGCTGTTGTATCTTCTCACAGAAATCAGAAAGAAGATTTCTTTGGTAGGGGAACCTATAAATTAATATACATGTAACTGAGAATCCTTCCACATTTTTAATATATCACATTTTGAGGCTGGAAACCGGAATATCCTCAGAACATGATGAGTATAGTCTCAATAATGTCATCTTATCTTATCTAGCCCACGGGTGCTCCTCAGCTCTGCCTTGGGATGACACCATGAAGCAATGAGGTGACAAACCGGTTTCCTTTCTCAAGCCAAATGTCACGTAACTGCCCAGGGGCCCGTTTTGGTGAGGGTTGCACCCCCTGACTTTTCAAGGAGAGATGTGCTGCTGTGACCCATCCCTACCCTGTACACCTGGCTGAAGGAGATAAAACTGCTCACTTCCACCTGTGGCCAGGAAGAAAGGCAGGAGGCATCAGGCTGTAGGGAGGTATCAGGGCAGCCACCTGACACAGTGACAAAGAAACCTCCAAAACCCATCAGGTGGAGTTCCCAGTGCTAAAGCAAGCTGATATAAAGGATGATGCCACCCTTATACCCACCCGAAAAGATTTGCTACTCCCAAATGGGGCAGCAGACAAACACGTCCAACCCCAAATGCTCTGCAGTTGATAGGTCTGCTTTAGTGAGGAGAGCCCCAGTCAGTGATGAGTGTTGCAGAGGAATACATGCTGCAGCATCAGTAAAGTCCAAAAAGCCCAAGGAACAGTGCAGAACAGCTGTTACCAACAAGAAAATAGTATGTGAAAAGCTGTTGTAATTCCTGGCCCCAGCAGCCTAACCAGAGGCACAGACTTCTTGAGGCAGAGAGGACTTGGAGAACTTGGGATGTTCGGTGAGATCTCTCCCGGCTCCTCAGATTTACCAGGTCAGCTCAGTCCAGGCCAAAGGTGCCGGGAAAGGTCCTGGGCTCTACTCCAAGTTCATTGCTCTATTGATTGTGAAGAGGTATTTTATTGTAGATCAAGATCTTGAGCCAAGGCAGCTGAAGCCGCACGGACTAAATCGTCTATTCCCCACCTACAGATAAAACAAATGGCCGGTTTTGGCCTAATCATCACTTCTGCCAGAGGAAAGAGAAACTCTTTGAGGTAAGTTCCCTTGGACATAATTCTTTCTTTCTAGGTTAAAGAAGGGCTGGAGCTAATATATATCCTGAGTCATAATGTGGATTTGCACCTTTCCTGTTAAATATAACTGGTTTGTGTCCAAAGCATCGCTCCTATCCCTAAAGCTCACTTATATTGTTACAACTTCTACATTAGTTGCAGGTGTGAAATGCCAACTGATCCACACTTCTTGTGCTGTCAGCAGGGGAGTAATGTATGTCAAAGGCCTGATCCTCAGAGGGGAGGTCACCTGGATCTCCATTTGCACATCTGCTTTGCTAAACACGAAACTCTGGAGGTTTGAAAAGCTCCAGTATTCACAAAACGGGATGAGTTCACTGGGGCCCATACATAAGAAACTGTTTGTGCTTGTCATTTAGTAGGCAGGTTACAGAATTTTCCCTCTGTACAAAATACTTGCTGTTTTACAACAGGCAATATTTTACTAGTCCTCATATGTGGATACTTGTATGTTCTATATTAATAAGGAAAAAGCTACACTTCCCCATGTTACAGGATATAAGAGAAATCAGGACACTAACAGGATACCAACAGGCTAAAATAGAACCACATATATTAAACAGCTCCAGAAAGATGCTAATATTGAGCATGTTCCTGCTTGGAGTGTGCAGACTTGAAGATCAGGAAAGTGCCTGATCAGAGATCCTGGAGGGACAATGTTGCTGGAGCTTGTCTTACAAGGCATCCTGGTTTGGTTCTGAGGGTTTCAAGAGGAGCTTACAAACATTTCTATTTCTTCCTGCTGTTGGGGGATTTTTTTCATACCTTGGAATAAGTCTTCCAAAGGTAATGTGTTTGCATCAGATGCCTAGATAATGGTTCTTGCTCAGGGGACCTCTAATACAAAATAGTGCTTTCTACATTTTATATAAAATCAAAGACTTATCCAACATATAGGCCCAATTCTTTCTTGATTTCTGCTAATCTAGAATATCCTTCAGTATCTGCAATAAGGATTCCCACAAATAATCTATACAGAAGATCTTTTTGTCTTCACATATTTGGCCTTTAAATGTTATCTGTCATCTGTTTATGACATCATGACTCTGGCTACTTTGGATATATAGGAGATTTTAAACATATGCATGCAAGCATCATTCACCACTATGCACTATGTTTTTCCTCCCTCAGCTGACTATTTGTAAATCTTTTGGATAGTAGAACCAAAATTGATCCTACTACTCAAAATAAGAAAATAGGGAATTGGTCATCAGTTTTATGTTTTGTTACATGGAATTCAGACTAAACAGCCCCTTAGTGACTTAGTTGGGATTGAAAACAAGCTCAAAGTACATTGGGGAAAGCCATGAGCTGAACACAGAGGTCAGAGCTTGTTCCATGAACCCCTGAAATTCCAGCCTCGAGGAATTGCTCGAATATGTCGCTTGAAATGGGCATCTCCTCAAGGCAGCTGTTAAAAATAGTTTTCACAAGAACTAGAAGAGGTTCACTTTTCATAGCAAGGAAGGGAAGCACTTGCTTTTTAAAGAAAAGTTTGATTCTGGAAAAGTCTTGTCGTGTTGGTAAGTAAAAGGAGCTGTGCTGTAGCAGACTGAGTGGCTTGTTTGGCTCTTCATGGAAGTGGCTGTTGAATTCCCAGGTGGCCTTTCCCCCTGAAATTTACACCAGAAATTCAGGGCAAAAATTTCATGTTTGATCAGAACGACTTCATTACCTTCCTGACTAATAGGAATTGCCTACGTTTCCCTGGGCTGTAGATTACAAACATAATAGACCCATGAAAAGAAAGGGAGAAAGAAATACTGATTTCCTTGGGATGAAATACAGGCAAATTTGACCTGAAAAACATTTGAGTATAATGTGCTGAAAGTTTAAAGAAGCATTTTTTAAAGAAACATTTTCCAAGAGCATGCCTGTTGGTTTTATCTTCATTTTTGCCACGTATAATTATGAGAAACACAGACAACTCATAAGATTTTTAGTTTCTGTTGAGAATTGTCTTTTCCGAAATAATTCTGTACACTATTACTTTAGCCCACTGGGTATCATGTAGGCAAGGTATAAGATTATGCACATGAATATTTCTGTCTACCACTTATGCGTGCTGAGACAATATCAACTTATACTTTCTCCTGTCATTGGTCCCTATTCCGTAGAGGATATTCTTAATTACCAGCAAGACAATTTGGTAATATCATGTAAAGTGTAACAGCATAATTTCTGTGATGTTTTACACCTGCTCAGGATCTGAACATGGAATTTTAAAACATATTTTAAGTTCAGAAGATCGAGGATATTTTTTTCTACGAGACACTATTTCTATTTTTAATAGAAATACTCTCATTTATTTAGTTTATTGGCATGGTTATTCTAAGTGAAATGGAGCTTTTGTACATGAAGACACCATTTTTACACATTTGCACCGCCCTGAAAAATTTAGAGCACACTTCTGTACTGGATTAAATCAACTCGAGTCTAAATGCCTAAACACTATTTTTGACAACTGTGCATGAGGGACATACCTGTACAGGGATTCTAAAGAACAAAACCCCTAAAAATATCTCAGTTGCAAAGAAACTGTATTCCTTTTTCCACTTTGTAATTGTGGTTATATATATTCTTTTAACCCTTGTGGGTTTATTCCTAAGTCTGTTAGAAATGATTGAAATTATTCCATTGACTCCAACAGACTCTGCTTCCTACTGGATTAAAGGAGACATTTGTGCATCAGATTTGCTGGTGATGTCCCACTAATGAAATGGGGAATTTTATAAACAGGTCAGGGAGGGTAAGTGCCCAATAAAAAGATGTCAGATAGAGATCCACAAATTACAGTCTATTTGTAACAGAAATAAAACAAGGAATGCTTACTAAAGAGTCATGAATTTCTTTATAATTGCTTCCACATTTGGGCCAACTTCTTCCTAAATCGTCTACAGAAACCCTGCAATTCGTGGGACTTTTGGTAGTGGTTATGATCACAACAATACATCTCATTTATGATAAAAATTACTCACTTTGGAAAGGATTGTTTTTTCCTCAAATTGCTTTTCTCAGTCTTTATTTCAATCTCCAACTATTTTCTTATCCTCCTCCTCATTTTCTATTTCTAATATAAAAACCGTAGTTCTTATCAATTTAGAAAAGAAATAAAACTAAAGAAAATTCAGGCAGAACTGTGAAGCATGGTCTATTTTAAGGTTACAGCTCAGATAATAAGTCTCTGGTTTGTGCTGTACCTCACTCATGAACTCAGTTTTCCATAGCACATTCAGTGTTGTAATAATGCAAATCAAATACAATTTTAATAACTCCTTCCATTAAAATGATCTATTAATGTTTTAAGACTGCAACACTTATGAGCATGATTCTAATTGCATGATTTTGCTGCAGGCAAGTTTCATAGATCTGCCTGATCTTTGGATATTTGCACTGTTTGGATTATTTTAAATAATTAATTTTTGGAAGCGTTTCAGTCTCAGTAACAAGAGTTGGGTTTGATAGTGGTTGTCTTGTCAGTAATTGTATGTATCTGCTTCCATTCAAAGGAAAACTAGACAAATTTAGAGCTCTTTGAAAGGAGATGACTGAGGTTTATACTGTGACAAACGTTATGAAGAACATTCGGAAGAGGGGAATATTTGTAGACTATGTTAATACAAGGAGCAAAAGGGGTTTAAAGTGAGTAAAATTTTTTGTCATGCAGCACAATTAAATTGCAGGATTTTTGGCCACAGAATACCAAAAATACAATCAGGCTAGAATACCATTAAACATTCCTGATTTATGCAACTTCTGTTGTCAGTCTGTAATGCACTGTGATAGGAACAAGGAGAATACCTCATGAGAAGAATTAGTTTTGACTTCTGACATTTTTCCATATATGTTCTGGGGGTTTCTGCCACAGAGATCATAGCATCATGGAATCATGAAGGTTGGAAAAGACCTCTGAGGTCGTCAAGTTTAACCATTAACCCAGCATTGCTAGGTCTGCCACTAAACCATGCTCCTAAGCACCACATCTACACATTTTTGGAGCACTTCGAGGAATGTTGACTGCACTGCTTCCCTGGGCAGCCTGTTCCAATGCCTGACCACCCTTTCAGTGATGAAATTTTCCCTAATATCCAATCTAAACCTCCCCTGGTGTGACTTGAAGCTGCTTCCTTTTGTCCTATTTCTTGTTACTTGGGAGAAGGGACTGACACACACCTGAACTACAAACTCCTCTCAGGGAGCTGTAGGGAGTGGCAAGGTCCCCCTAGAGCCTGCTTTCCTCCAAATACTCCCAGTTCCCTCAGCTGCTCCTCACAGGAGATGGCGAGGGGATAGCAGGACCTTTGGTCTAACCCAACTGCTACTTCCCGGCAGGACAACCCTCTCTCCAGAAACAAATGTAAAACCTCAGGTTTTCCTGTCATTCTGCAAGGTGGGATGAGGAAAACAACCGTGGGAAGAAGGTAAGCAGGGCAGCAAGAGTCAGGAATAAAACATTTCCCGAGTGGCTGGTGAGGGCCCTTACCTTGACACTGTCCCCAGGGTTTATCTCTAGTGGCAGGCTCTTGGCTCCCCTCCTTGTACGTGCTGTTCTTCCCCTTGAGCATCACTTGAGATCTACAGCAGAAGGTTCCCTCCTTCAAGATGAACAGAAACATCAACACAATCTTGCGCTCTTGACTCAACATTTCTTCCGTAGAGAATTCACTCCAACTTTTGCTCATGACAAAATGCTGACACAAGGCTTGAACAAAGGAGCATTAAAAGTAGCAAGTGGTAATTTTCTTTGGGGGTTAAAAACAGCTGCGTACCAAAAGTTGCTGATTGTGTGCTTAGAAGTGATCTATTGTCAGTAAAAAATAACATGCTTTTTAGTAAATAGGGCTGAACCCACCCCAACAGTGCAAGTTCTTCTATTTGGTGAATTCTGTGCCTGGCATGACAGCATACAAGAACATTTAATCTGAAATATCAAGTGTGCACTTTTCTTACAGGACACAGTTCTAACAGACTTGCTCTGGAGTTTACACACTGACAAAGAAATAGTGTACAAGTTGTGCAAAACCCAAGATAAATTTTTATTTCAACAGAAACACTTTAGATTAATCTTATTTGAGAGGAACGATAGCTCCCACAGGCTCTGAGAAATGCAGGCTCTTCAGAGGCATGAATAATTTCAGCAATATTTGACAATTTCAGTACTGGATCAACTCAGCATGAAATTCTCAGTTTTTCTCAAATATTGCTCCTCAGAAGTCATCCCAAACAAGAACACCCTGATATACTGAATTGATTATAAAAGTGGATTATGTCTAGGGTTTTCCATGAAAAATTCGTGCTGAAAAATGTCAAATAGGCAAAAAGGTTTGGATTGAATAATGCAGTTTTCATGAGGCTTCTCAATTGAAAAAAAGATGTTAAAGACTTCTCAAAATAATTGCAAGTGCCCCGATACATATTTTTCTAAGTGAACATTTATTTGCTTAGATATATATTTTGATTTTAATTTTTAATTTGTAAGTGAAAGCAAAAAAACTGACATATTTTGAAACTACTGAAGCAAATGGTTCGGTTAGATTTTTTTACTTTTTAGCAGCTTATTGGTTAGCCACAGAATTAGCTGAAAAAAAAATGAAATCTTGAAAACTCCCAAAGGACAGAAAAAAGCACTTCCCTGTCAGCTATAAAATGAGAGAAAATTATAATGACATTTTCATTTAGCACAAAGATTTACTAAAACACCCACATTTTCATAGAAGTTGCAAAGACCTGAACTTGGATACACTTTGGGTTTCTCCCCAAGTGTGATGCTTACTTATGGTAAATGATGATGTTTTTGCTAGAGCTGGTCACTCAGATAAATAGCTGGGGATATCCCAGCCTCTACAAGGCTAATGGCCTCTGTTTCACATGTTGGCACAAGAAGGAGGGCAGGAAGCGTGAGTAGGAGATTTCATGGTTTTAGTCCAAACTAATGCGTTTAAACAGAAAATTATAATTCTTAAATAATTTAGAAGTGAGCTGCCCAAGGAGAAAGAGCCCTGGATGCTGGGAAGGGTTAAGCTTTGTAGGGGAGAGAAGGAAGGCCTGTGCTAGTGGTGTAGGGCAAGAACATTCTGAGATGCCTGCTCAATTTGTCAGGAATTTATCTTCTGAACTATTACCTCCAGCTTTCCCCAGAACACCCTCCTCAGCCCTTTTATCTGCGAGCTATCTCCAAGTTGACTGTCTGCCTATTGCCTTGGCTGAACCACACTAATAATCAGCTAATTACATATGAACACTCTAATTTGCTTCGTCTTTCTCAAAAAAAGCCCCACTCGTGCAGAGGCATGCACGTGAGTGCACTTCTGCTCATGCCATGGAGTTGCACCAGCTGGAGCACGATAAAATTAGTTGCGTGTTTGCTGCCCCCTCTGATGCTGCTTCCCCCCATCAGGCCACCACCAATGCTTGTCATTCCTGATTTGCAACATCACCTGTTGCTCCAACACCAGGCTGCTGTAGAGGAGAAAACTGGAGCAAAGAAGAGAAATACGTGTTTGTCATTGAACTGAGCTGAGAAGAAGGAAGAGGAGAATGATAAGATCATAGCCTGCAGCACTTTGTTTATGAGAACATCCTTCCAGTGATATATGTCTGCACCAGGTGAAAGTATTGTGTCACCCCTAACATATTTTAAATGCCAGGGCTGTCATGCAAGAAGACAATGATGAACAAGTTTAAACAGAATATGGTTTTGTAGCCATGTACAGAGTTACCCTTTGAAGGTTTGCACTGGTAGTGCTTCCTAGCAAAATGTTTCCGAGCTCTGTTATGTTCCCCTTCAGAACCTCTCTCACACAGAATTTAAACTAAATGGAAATATTTCCATTGCAGACAAACTGATGGGGTTATACAGAAAGCAGTGTGTTTCCTCAGGCAGGATTTGCAGGCCATTTCACATGTCCTCCTGTCCGAGTTTCTCACAACTCCCTTGATAAGAACCCTGCTCTGCTTAGCAAATAGGAAAATAAAGGTACTGTGCACTGGAGAGCAGGGGCTGGCCCCAGGTCACTGCATATCAGAGGTTTACTCAGACCAGATCTAGCATGCTCCTGTGGGCTGAATCCCCGTTAGTTGCTGGAGCTCCCAGACCACATCACCTGGTTTGGTTTCACACAAAAGAATTCCGTTTGCGTGCTCCGAGGCTGCCGGGCCTGGTGGGATGGGGTAAGCGGGGTCATTTGGAGGGTTCACTTCAAAAGTGCACTCCTGGGCCAAAGTGAAAGGCTAATGTAGAAGTACCTTTCCTCACAAAGCAGATATGCCCAGAGCTATCATCACATGGCAGTTTTCTTCCCAGATATTTATCTCGAGCTCAACTGCACGAACACCGTCCCCGTGTTATAACACTATTGCACAACATGACTCATTTGCCCAGACTGACAGCTCAAATTGAGCCTCGGGAAAGCCAACATGCAACACATGATATTGAATATGGGCATGACCATGTCCACCTTGGATTCAGGTGAAAGAGCTTTAGCCGTGGATGTCACATGGGAATGAAGACAACTGTGTCACTGCGGAGCTGAGGTGAGTTAAGGTCAGAGGCACTGCATGACCCATCCAGGACAGCATTAATAACTCTTTACAAGAGAGAGGAAAGGGAGCTTCTCGTTGCCCGAAAAAACATTCAAGGAGTTAGAATTTCTTAAGCACTTATTAAGGTCCTGTGTGGGCTTGTGTAACGTGTTCAGCATCTTCCCCTCAGATTTCCTTTCTGTAAAATGGAGATACGTTTTTTTCTCACAAGGTTATTAGGAGGATTTTCCAACTAAGGTTCATCATAAATGAAAGTGTCCTGCAAACAGTATTTAATCACCTGACTAAAACTTGTCTCCAACTTCTTTGGGCAGAATGTTAGTTTTTATAGGGACTAGTCACAGTGTCCAGCTTAAAGTAAGGCTATGGGGTCACATGCTGCATCTTTAAGACAGAGTTTACTTCTGAATCAGTAAATGTACTAGACAAAGCAGCCATTATTTATGCATTCCTGCATACATGGCAAGGTGAAAATAATAGAATAAACATCATATACTTCATTATGATATCGGTTTACACTTCCAGGGTACACAAAAAGAGGCCATTTCATCAAGCTAATTGCCTGAAAGTAAAAGAGAGAGAACTTTAGCTATTAGTCTATTATGGGGCTTTTTTCTTAATCACAAATAGGGGCCGTGTGTCCCCAGGGGGATGTGTATTCTAATTTACAATTGAACTACAGATCAGAGCAATCAATCTTGTGCAGCACTTTTACAGTGTAATTGCTGCAACATAACAAATAAAAAAAAAAAAAAAAAAAAGGCAGCCTAAGTCGAGTTTCAGCTTGAGGTGGAGATATTTACCAGGCATTGGTTCGGGGTGGGAGGGAGGCAGAGAGAGGAGAGAGGCGCCAAAGCCATGAATATGCAATGAGGGCTCATTAGTGCCCCAGTGTTGCCATGACGAATGGCATTATCCCCAGACTGGTGCAGCCTAAACATGAATTTTATAACGACCCATTTATCATGACTTGTCACGGGTTTCTTTACTGTACTTTCTACTGACTCTCACACCTTCCACCATTAGCACCTCGGAATCCCTTCCTTTTGTTCTTTTATCTTATTCCAGCTTAGTTTTTGGTAACGATTCTCCACCCATAAGGGGAGGAGGACTGCAAACAGCAATATGCTTGCTGTTCAAGAGTTTAGAGCTTCCCAGGCTTAGGACCCACCGCCAAACATGTTGGTGGTCTTCAGTCCACTTACTAGTGGATAAGCGTCCTCATTGTCACAAATATCTGCAATCTTGTCAGTTGACTCAGCAGAAAGGTCTCGGATTGACCGAGCATCGAGACAACTATCTTTCCATTCTGGCAGATGTGATGGATGAATCTGTTTTGTTGACCTAGGCCTGTCTAAAAGTGCTCTTCCTCAGCCCACTCCAGCTACATGCATGGTATAACAATCCACCCTTCATCTTTACATTGAAAAAGGATAAATAAACAAAACCTGCTTTCTCCCCAGTTTCACTTAAGCTAAAAA
The DNA here is from genome assembly GCA_013396775.1 of Cephalopterus ornatus. NCBI lineage: Eukaryota > Metazoa > Chordata > Aves > Passeriformes > Cotingidae > Cephalopterus > Cephalopterus ornatus. The sequence continues at coordinate 41,662 of VZRE01014141.1, forward strand.
AAATTGTACTAGGTGTAAAACCTAAGTGACAGGAAAAGCATTTACCTTCCAGGAGCAAGAGATATCAGTCAACTCTACAGGAAAACAAAATTACTGTGAAGTAATTAGTGTTTGGCTTTAGCTCAGTTTTGGTCACTGCACGTTGTCTCTGTTTTACTGCTGTCCCTTTGGCCTATTGGACCCCACATTTAATATACCACTGCTTATAAAGAAATCCCTGTGGCTCAGAAGGCTGAATTGCAACTGCTGGGCTAGGGCCTGCTCTCCAGTATATAGAGGCTTTCATTTCCCAAGTTATGAATCTGACATCTCATGGCCAAATCCATGCCAGTTTATTTCTGAGAAGTCTGTCCTCATTATTTACCCCAAATAGTTTCACTGTCAGTCTGTCTTTTTTTTTTTTTTTCCCCACTGTGAAGTGGCTGGAGTATCTGAAAGTATCAAGCCTCTCTTTGTTGGATTTTACACTTTTGCTATTACAAGAATTTGTCTTTGGGGATAGAAAAATCAAGCAACTTATTTCCAGCTATTACTTGGATAGGACTTCATGTTCTTAAGCAAGTTGTGAGCTCCCATGATCTCTGAAAACAACTCTCCCGAGGTCTTACATCAGGGTAGTCCTACAGTTCTTTCATTACTCTACTGGATGTTTGAAAATATTAAAAGGCATCTAACATCCCAGTCCAGCAATTTATAGACTCGGAGTCTGGCGCCGGAGCCCTCAAAGCCTCTATTTCTTCCACAAAATCCGCACTTTGCTATTATTGTCGCCAAGACAGGCACGTGTTTCACTAGGAGTAGTTTGTCAAAGCAAACAGTCCATTATCCAAAGATTCATCACAGGTTCCCACTTCGGTACACGATGGAACTGGACGTCAGAAAGGGAGGTGAAAGGAAGGCTGCCTCTCAAAAAGGTGCATTTGGGATATGACACACCTTCCTTAAGCAGAGCATAGCTGATTAGGCCAGCAAATGCTGATGTGTTCTTGCCTTTTTAATTTTCAATATATATATTCCTTTGGAATGTATATATATGTGTATACATGTGTATGTATAACTACGCATTTTTTAAAGTCCCAGACAACATCTTGCACAGGTCCCCGACCTTTGATAGAGAACTCCAACTCCCACTGCAATACAAACAATGTTCTATTAATTACCAGGAGACAAAAGAAGAATAGAAATCTCTTTTAAAGAAGCAAACTAGAGATGACTTCTGATATTGCAGAAAATGTCCACTGCCTTCACGAGGACTCGGGACACAGCAAATATTATCATTATTCCTAAGAATAAATGTTTGCCCTATGACCCAGGTGGTCTGATCATGTATTGAGTGGGGAGAAGGGTGAGTTGTCACAAACAACATGGTATAATTAAATTATTTTCATTTAACTCCTATTAGGAGTATTAAAACTTACTGTAGTCAGTTTATAAGGTCAGATTGATACACCTGATTGCCATCTGTAGTTTATATGATGGAATAAGCAGATTCCTGTTTGAGTTGATTGTAGGAATTCACAGGTCTCATCTATGGAGCTTATTGGAGTATTTTATACCAATACTTTCAGGTCCTTTCGGGGAATAGGTTCATCTTTCTTCCACTCACCTCATCAAAGACATAGACATTGAAACAAGGAATATTAAGGGCCAATCAATGCATATGATATTGAGCTTGATGTCACTTTAATGTCCAGTACCACGGCAATCATGGAATCACGTCAGAGATTTCTAGTTTGAGATCAACAACCATATGGAAGGCAGCTGCCTAAGGCAGGAAAACGTTCACTATTCCTCAGTCAATCCACAAATGGCAACCATTAAAATAAAATAATTGCAATCTTTAAAATATTAAGTCCTTGGTTTTAAACCAACAGGCCTCTAATGATAGGAAACACACAAATTTCAGGAAGAAAAAGACAGCTTTCATTGCCATATGAGTCCAGCTTCCAATAAAAATATCAGATGTGAGATTGTTTCATAGAGAAATTAAAAAATAAAAGCAGGATTTTCAAGTGGAGTAAAAATTCATAAGGTGGGACCAGTTGTTTATCCCAAATTCAGGTGAAGTTTAGTGACTGACTGCTGTAGGATCAGAAGTAGCCTGTCAACAGACTCACATGAAAATTCTGCTTCAGATATATGTTTTTTAAAGTAATAAAATTCTGTCCATATTGTAAAAATCTGCAAAATTATATGCAGTAGTTTTCTGTATTTACAAATAGAATTCACAAACTTAGGATGAAAAAGAACCTGAAAAAAACACTTCAGGTGTGATTACTATTTACTTTTCAATATCTGTTCAATTGACATATTTACAAGAAAACGTTAAAAAAAACCCAAAGAGATTCTATTTCTCTTTGTAAAGTGGCTCACTTTTAAAGATGTGATAAAATGTTAACCCTGAGCACAAAACTCATTCTGAGTGAATACTGAAGTGTCTGAAGACCGAGGCAGTGCCAGGGAGATCTCCTTCTGTGCTTGTAAGGGCTACTGCTTGTGCTGCATAAACCTGACCAGCTTTTTTTTGCTATTTCATTTTATTATTTGTTTTTGTGGAGGAATTCGTCCATCCTTCCTCAGTTGTGTTTCAAATATAGCCTAATATTTTTTATCCCTTCAAAGCTTGGCTTTAGTCATCCTAATGAACTAACGATATTTTCCGCTGGATATCCTTCGACATGGTCCTAAAGATTCCCCACCTTTCTCCAAGTGGAGCCAATGGCTTGCTGCTCCCCACTTTTAAATAAACAAACAAAATGTCCTTCTCCCCCCTCCTTCCCACTTTCTTTAATGACATCTTCAGTCATTAATGAGTTAATAAAAATCTCAAAGTCATCTGGGAATAGATAAGGGGGAAGAAAGAAGAGTATTGTACACATAATGACAGGCTCCCTGCTGGCCCTAAGATGTCATGGGTCAGCCATGTCAAGAATGTGTGTGCCCAATCATCTGCTGATTTTTATCAGCAAGGCCTGAAGCAGAATCTGACACGGCCAGTTTGGGAGTTACAATGAATAAACAATGACTTCTTGGATTGTTGGCGGCTGTATGATAGAGTGAGAGGGTTTATATATACTAAAACATGATGACATTAGCAATCAATATACCAATTACTGGACAAGTTATTGGACGAAGAATGCACATGTCTAGAGCTTTGTGCACTTTGAACATGCTACCAGCCACGGAGACCACAGAAATAATGTTTTTTAACCCTTTCCAAACTAGATATGCTAATACCTTAGGATGCCTTAAAGTTTCTGAGAGCATGAGGTACAAGAAAACCTGGTCTAACATAACACATTAAATCTTTCAGATAGAAGGCATTAACCTGACAAATTTATTTTTCATTACGACTTGAGGAAGAAAGGAATAGATTTTTTCAAGCGAGCAATTGATTCTAGCAGATTTAAATTGTTCTCTATAAAATTTCATCCAAACACCCCCCAGCATATTACACAAACTTCATCACAGAGAAGTTACAACATACCTTTTGTAAGTTGGTTAAGGAAATATCTCAGCAGCTCTCACCTGCCTGTTCTTCAGTGGAGAAAAGAAGATAAAATTTTGGAGTACTTTTCTTATTCCTGTGTGACTGGAAACACATTTCTGCATCTGATCAATGATCAGCCTCTTACATTCTTTATTCAGCTCAAAATATTCAATGTTTATGAGTTTGTTCTCAGCTATTCTGGAAGTGATTGTGAAGATTCAATGCCAGTGTTTTAATTGAAGCCAGAATATAATGGGATTATATGAACCACCTATATTCAAAGTACAATATAGAAAACAAGTACGGTGGAGATCAAAGTAGCAGGCGGATCTATTGGATCTGTGGGCACAGCAGAAATGTTGTCTGGATTGAAGTTAAACGGTGTCAACTCTCCATTAAGATGGACAAGTCAATGATGTAATGTAAAGCTCATGGGTTTTGCCCTGAAAAGCATCGTTAAAATGATGTGGAAAGACAGGTTTTATGATGGTTCCCCATCCTTTTCTGTGTAGTCTCTGAATGACAACTTTTACTGCCATCTGGGAAGCAGCAGTGCCACATACCCTTTGACTTTTGCTCAGGTGGGAGCAAACAAGGCAGGGTGTAAATATAAGATTTAACTTCGTCTGCCAGGGCATCAACCAACACAGTAGAAATTGTGCAAAAGTAGGGAGGAGGAGAGTTCAGGCATCAGATTGGCCCTGTCTACGTGCTGTGTATCAGGGGCTGAATAAAATCTGAAGATACATCTCTTACAGATCATTTTTGTGATGTAAGGGCTAAAGTGTTACTCTAAATTACAATCAAATCTGCTCCTGTTTCTCAGAGCACGAAGCACTTCTCAGAGTTGTGTTGAATGGTGATGGCAGAGGGACCAGCCTCAGTCAAAGGGGGAAAATAGATGAGGCTGCATCTGGTTTTAACTGCAGTGCTTATGAAGTGTTCAGCTGGATCCTTTTAAATGGCTCTTCCCTTCCCATTGAGTAAGTTCTTGAAAAGTTTAAAAGTGAATTTGTCCAGCATGTGTGATATGAATAATGAAATGCTTTAAATGTAAATGTTTCATAAAATAACACCATTACCATACACTACAGTGAATACAGTTAAAAAAACAACTCAGTAATCCCTCCTCTGTAATTTACAATTAACTTTTCGCCTCAAGGTAACAGCTACATTCACAAAAATAATGGTAATAGATTGACCTTGTTATGAATGGATAACAAGCTGGAAACAATATAGTTTGTCACAGAGCATTAACTGTTACTGTTGAAATTGTAAATAATGTGTATAGAACTTACAATGTAAATGGCTCCCCTTAAAAATATTAATTATGTCAATTAAACACTCGATGCATAATGGATTATTCTGAAATCTATTTAAGTCCATGTCAGACTGAGTACACCATTTTGTAAGATCCCATTCCCAGACTACCGGAAAATCTGTGGCTGTGCTTTGATTGCTCAAGGTGGAAGGAATATCGCCTTAAATTAAGGATATATGGCTGCTTCTTTTATTTGGATATACTTTTTGAGTATACAGCATCAGAAATTTAGAGTGTCTGCAGACAAGAGGCTCTTCTGAGATGCTTTTAGGCTACTCTGCAGACTGATGAAAAGCAACCCTCATCCAACAGTGCTGGCCAGTCACCGGAGGATGTCCATGGGATACAGAGCACTCCACTGGCTTTTATGGCAATTTGTAATCACTGGTGATGGGACAGAGGAATGAAGATAGTTCTGCTGGTTTCTCACACCAGAGTGATGTAAATCATCACTCACAGGCTGGAAACTGAGGGCTGATCTCCTCCTCATGTGTCCTTTGGAGTCCAAGCTGTGCTCATAAGGAGGAGGAGTTTGCTATGACATGGCTTTAGGGAGTGATCCAAACCTGGTACATAACACATGGCATATTGAAAATTAGAGTTTTCTTCCATGCCTGAGGACCAGTAGTTCATGAACAAGAGACTAAACCACATTTTTTGTGTTTCCCAACCACAATTAGTGCTCCTCAGCTGTGGCTCAAGATTGGACTTAACAGTACAATACTTCAGTGTTCTGGCCAATTACCATGTGTAGACTGTTGCCTTATAAAGGAGGGATTCCCACTAGATTATCCGCATGGAGAAAGTGATACTAAAATGACAAGCCACCAAGAGGTCAAATAACCAGTTGCCAGAAGTTAAAATAACTAGACTGTGGAGCAGCAATATCTGAGGAGCTGGCGTGTATCCCAGGACTGATTGTCACACAAATGAAAGAAATGACAGCTGGAATCTTTTCGGACTGACTGCGAATATAACGGAAATGTACCGCTTTGGTTTTTCAACCAAATGCCTGAACTGGGAGTTGAGAAACTGATTCAGTAAAATATAAGGTCTCTTTATACCTCATTTTTCCACGTGTGAGCTTCAACTACTTTGTTTAGCTTTATCCTTTGGGATCAAGGACTGTTCAGACAGTCTAAGCATAAAGAGTCTGATTACAGTGCTTCTGTAATCCAAGCTAATACATTACATCCTCTCTTGCCAAAAGGTGTGTTCTCCCATCTGGGCAGAAATAAAGGCACTGCACATGTATAACTGAGCAGGCACCTCTACCCCCACGATGGGGTCGAAATCCCAGCACGAGGCTGGGTAAGCAACACTCGGATTTCCCTCCTCCCTGTGCTTTTCTCTGGGTAGCTCTTGTTTCACCTTCAGTTAAAGTTTAGCTCTTTGCTATACAGTCAGTGCCATCTCTTTAAAAGATGTACATCTGAATGGGCAAGAAAGTTAGGGATTAGCAATGGACAGAGGTCAAGTCCGTCAAGACTTTAAGCATGTTGCTGGTTGTAAAAAAGATTACATTACTGGCAGCCCTTCGCCAGATCAGTACATCGATGCCGAATGTTAATCCTTGCTGGGGACAAGATGGCTTGTAAATGTTATGGGAGAACATAGATTTTCCTGTAGAAAACAGGCATTTATGGTTAAAACACAGATTGTTTTCTCATGCTTATGTTTGCATTTCATGCCAATTCATTCTTGCTTGCTATGAGCCTTGCTTCAGTACTTGCATTTAATCGCTTAAGATCTGTATTTGTATAGCTAAGGAGAGTTCTTGAAGCACTGGGGAGCAGAAGAGGCAGACCTCAGCCTCAATCTTTGCCAGAAGAAAACTCTAAAACTGGGCAAAGCCTGTGTGCATGCTGAACCTTAGTTTTCTCATCTGTAAAATGGAGCTTCATTTAAAAAGGATCCTGTAAAATTATGACAGTGAGAAGTACAGTGTTTATTGGATTTATAGAGAAATCTACCCATTTTACTGTGGCTAACTATCTATCTGTTACTGTCTAAGTAATGTCCTTTCCTGCAGTCATAGAATCACTGAATGGTTTGAGTGGAAGGAACCTTCAAGACCGTCTTGTTCCAACTCCTTTGCTGTGGGCAGGGAACCTTCCACCAGACCAAGCAGGATCCACTGCCAGGGAAGGGGGATCCACAGTTGGACAGCTTTGGGTGAGCTCAAATTTCCAGGTCAGATGTTTGCACAAGGACAGCCAAAGCATAATCCAATACTAGATTTTAAAATAACAGAAGACTCAGTCGGCCTAAAGTTTATTCTGCTGTGGACTGAGAACATAACTGGGGGTAAGCAGCAGCTGTTATAAAATGTGTGCAGGACACTGGACATGACTGAGCATAGTCAGGAAATTAATGTTGTACCAGTAGATCTCCAGCAGCTGACAACGCTCATACAGCTATTACAGTGCCCAGGCTCTAGTAAGTCTTTTGGCTGTCTCACGTGAAAGGGAAAGAAGCAGATCTGGGTGCAAACTACACTCACACCTGTTTTTGGCATCTAGAGATCCTCAGTGTCTCTGTGCCTCAGTTTTTCATCCTATTTTGGGAGGTAATGAAACTCTATGCTAAGGCAAAAATCAATAAAGCTTCACTTTAAAGGGTCTGATGAGGTCAAGAAAACACTAGTGCCTGATGCAAGTGAGTTCAAGAGTAAAGGGGACCATGTAAGTTCCCAGGTAGATTTGATAACAGAGTTCATAAAATAAGAAAAGCAAATTCAATCTAGGGAAACCTGAGCTTCTAGGTTTCATGCCATGTACATTTAGTAGCTATAAAATTAGAATACTCTGGTGGAAGGGGATTCAACATTTTTTCTGGCAAGAAGTAAAGAATGATATGCAGCATACTAAGTATTAAATTGTGTTAGTTCAGTTTTGTTATGCAGATGGATTTTTTTCCTTCCCCTCTACTCTTTAAAATGTTTTGAATTAAAATAGCTTACTCAAGGTCACCGAAGGCATATGGTCCTGCTCAAAACTTTAAACAAAACATTAGTTTTTACAACCTTTTGTAATTTGGTATTGTATACAACATGGTTATAGACCGAGTTTCTGTAATCTTTGCAGTGGGTGACAGAAATATGAGAGCCAAATTTATAAGCCATTTAGTGAAGCATTTAATCAATTTCATGCATAGGAAATAACTCCGATTGCTTTGCTTTATCAATCTTGCTTTCTCAGAGACCTGCAGTCACCCCAACCTCAAAACACTCCAGCGAGTGTGGGGGGAACCATATGCAAAACTCTAGTGCTGTACACAGTGTCAGGGACTTCTGAGGACTGATTAAACTTGCCAGCATCAATAATCCCTCTTGAGGCTGTTCATATATATTTCAGAAGGAAGGCAGAAAGCCTAATATTTATAGGAAATTGCAAGGCCTCTTTTTACAGAGTTTTTTCATTAAACACTCTTTGTCTGGAATGAGTCTTTGACACTGTGTAGAGTTATGCAGATTGAGCTTGCCTCTAAAGTGTTTGTGAATGTTGCCTTTAATCACTTAGAAACCCTTAAGCACCCTCACATGTCCCTGTTTCCATAAACTATGACTAGCATAAAATTTGACAAATTGAGAAACACTGCTTGAGATGATACTGCTCGCTGTGGCCACAGTAAGAGAGACAACACCAGGTCTAGACTGTCTTGAAGCCCACATAAATGTCACACCCAGGACTGTAACTGGGGCCTTTATGGGAGACAATGGAAGGATTGAAAGAGTTCCTCTTCTGGTCTTCAACCCATGGCTCTGCACGGACCACCTGAGCATTGGCACTGGACGAGAAGCTGGGAACAACACTCCTCACCCCCTCCACAGGGCAACTGGTGGAACTGGAAGTTCCTGAGCTCTGCTCTGTGTCTGGGTGCATCTGTACTCACAAGGAGGTGGGAAAGGTCTGGTCTACTGGTACATGCCAGCATGAGTTACTGCTCTTTCTACAGAAGGCAAAGGAAAACATTGTCCAAGCTAACCTCATTCCCTCCTCCTGTATCTAAAATCCCTGCCTGGAATAAGAGATAAGGCTTAAGAGACTATTTCAGAGCACACTTTCTTCTCATGTACTACTACAACTCCTACAATACCCTAAGCAGAGTACTACACAGTGACTTTTTTTCCTCAGTGAAAAATTCCTGAAGGAGCAAAAAGCCAATCTCTCTGATAATCATCAGCTGCTCAACTATATTAAATTTAGACAAGGCTACAATAGTGCCAGAGTTGTTCCCTGCCCTCTAAAATTAGAACTGAAAGAATGGTGGGCATAGTGCTAAATATATAACTCATTTAAAAATAATGTGCTCTCAGGCTTTCGTAATGCTTGAAAAACTGATCATCATAAATCCCTAAAGATCTGTTTGCACAGCCAGCCTGCCTCCACCAGCCCCAAACATGTTTCAGTAGGATATGTCCTTTCCTGAACACCCACTTTTCCTCATGGTATATAGGAAAAAAAGGAGGAAAGCTTTGCTGCAGTTAAACAATAGTTAAACAATACACCTCCTGGTTGTCTTCCAGGACAGAAGCTTAACCCAGCCTCTGCCTTCTATATAGAAGCAGAAAAAGAGTTAATATTTACTGTCTTTCATAAGCACTAGGCCTGGAAAAGTCCCTATCAAATGGATAGGGACCGCCCATTTGAAATGATCACAAGTGTGAGTTTTAGCCCTTCAAGTTGTAGAAAAACTTCAACAATCCACTACATAATAAAAAAAAGACCCCCGACAGACTAAGAAACCTCATTGTTCTCCTTCTGTTTTTCAGGTCTAGCAAAACCTCGTGCTAACAATTTCAGTATCAATAAAATAAGCAGAGTGGATTAAGAGCATTTTTGCATAGAAACAGGGGCATGGAAACCTACATCTTTCCTCCCTTCAGGCTTAAAACAACTTCTACCTATCAAAAAACCCTCTCCTTTTCTTCCCAGCTCCCTTCTAACAACACACAGGACCCCTCAGGGGGAGGGACTGTGTTGAGGGGAGCAGCCCTGGAGCTGCACTGAATTTATAGCAAGTTGTGACCGGGCTGCAAATTGGACCAAAGGAATTCTGAGACCTTGCAGGACTTAGAAATCTCCGTCTCATGAGACAAGGGGTGTCTTGGAAAATTTAGGCTTTTATTTGCCAGCTGTTTCTCTTTTTGTTTGTTTGAATCATCAGAGCAACACACTGTGAGCTTTTGAGAACGATAGGAAGGGATGGGAAATATTTGTTTGGGAGTACTGAAAGTACCAAAAAACCCACTCCTCTGCTTAGTGCAATTCTTCCTTGAGGTGGGAAGAACAAGTATTGACTTTATAAAAAAAGAAACCAAACTTAGCTGGAAAAATCAGAGATGGAGATTTTGTGTGAAGTTGGGGGCCATGGTTGAAAGACATAATTCTGCTTCACCACAAAATCTGGATAAAAAGTAGTGATGTGGGGTTTTTCCTTCTACTTTAGCTACTCTATCCTCCCTTTACACTTATAGGACACTGCAGAGGGCTTAGGTCTGTGCTCACGATCTCCTGTAGGGCTGTGAGAGGTGCCTGTGCCATGAGAAGTGGGTCTGGACTTGATCTGCTGCAAATATAAATGGTTGTTAGGGAAGCAAACAGGTCATATTACACTATTCTTGTACCTTAAATAAATCAAGAAAGGTGTAAATGTGCTAGTCATGAACTTATTTCTCCCTTGGGCTACTTCCATGAGATGTTTCTTTCTCTTCCTTCCCCCCTTCATTCTACCTTTGCTCTTTTGAATGCCATCAGCTTATTGGAGGGGTTTGCTGAAAACAGAAATATTAAAAAGGCATGTTTTCTGTCTGCTCATCTGGAACATTCTGGGGAGGATTAACTCTTTGAATTCTTCACCCCATAAATTTGGAGATCTCTTTCTAGTTTAGCCTTGCAGAAATACTAAGGCAATAGAAGTAAAAGTAACTGGAAAGTTTTTTTTCTACATAGATATACCTTTTGCAAACTTAATCACTGAGTGATTTCCTTTCTTTTCTTTCTTTTTAGATAGCAACTTGGATAAAAAATACTATGCTTTTCTGCTGAAAGAAGTCAGATGCTACCTGGAAAAGTTTGTCACAATATGAATGCAGGTTTTTGTGGGGAGAAAAATATCAGAAGTCAAGGTTAATTTTTTTTATTTTTTATTTTTTAAAGCGACATAGTGATTAACAAGCAGGTGTCAATGGGCTGTTTGTGATGGAACTGGGGTTTTTGATGACCTTACTCTGAAAATTATCATTCTGCCACTACTGGGAACTGCTTGCTACTCTGTAGAATTCTCTGAACTTGGTCTAGAGCTGCTCAATGTTTACTAGTGAAAGTAAACGAGAATTAAAGAAATGCTCCTACCTGCTCAGTCACCAAAGGTGGTTTTCTTGAAGGAGAATAGTCACAATTTGAAAACCTCAATCAAGTTTTTTTACTGTTTAAAAAAACACAGTATTTTATGGAGGTAATTTACAAGCAGAAAAGAAGAGGGCTATTCCCAATATTATCTTTATCTTCTAGACATAAATAACAAACAACTCCAGTAATCAAAATTTACTGCAATTGTAATAGGTTTTGGCATCGTTTATGTATTGCAGGGAATGTTAACATAATGTTGACTTTCAGGACTGAGGCCAATTTTTTTGATTTTTCTCTCTCTTTTTTTTTTTTTCCCCCAGGCTGGATTCATTATATATTTTATAAAACCCCCAGTATATTTGTGACTTTTATGGCATTTGAGAGATTAAATCTCATAAATAACACTGTTTATATCTCCTAATCAGAAAGTTGAAATTATCTGTGACAATGTGAACACTAAAAAGTTGTATACTATGAAAATATTTCAATAATTAATGCATGCACTATCTAGAGCAATTGACAGTGAGGTCATAAACATAATGGGCCATCTGTGTTTGATTTGTATCCGAAAATGCTTAAAGGGAAAGGCAGGTAATTCAGGCTTCTGCTGCAAATGTAAACAGGCAAGATTTTTCACCTTCTCAAAAGGTTGTTGAACCATTTCATTACTTTAAAGAAGAAGGGAAGAAAAGGTTTTTCCAGGCTAAAGCATGACATACTTGCATTTTGCTCCTGTATTCTCTGACGAGCAGCGCACACCAGTGGGGCTTTTAGTTTTCTTTTAGAGTACACAGAGGGTTGTCATTCCCCTTTATTTACTTTATATTGTTTGCTCTATAAAAAAATGCCACTTCAGGCTCCTGAGCAATCCCACCAGCTCACTTTGCATTCTGGGACCTGGGTTTAAATAGTTTCCTTTGGACCTTTCCAAGTTCAAATCTGCGCTGGGCTGTTGAAAGACAGCAGAAGGTACAGGCAGGGATCTGGCTCGTTGCGCCTTTATGACCCTTCTCTGGATTTGTCCCAGCTTGTCTCCTGAACCTTTTCTCCCTTGTGAAAGTCGAGGTTCAGGTTACCTGCATATCTGGGCTTGGATTTAATTTAGCACTGCATTTCTGTGCTGTAGTGGGGGAGAAATGGATTGTCCTGCTATCGTCAGGAATAACTCTTTATCTCTGAACTTATATGCATTGGCATAAAGCCAATATCAAGCTGGAATGACTCAATAAATAAACAACCAAATACCCCTCTTGTTTTCACTGGCTGATCCGATGACAGTCGGGCTCCTGCTCTTGGCACCGACCGAGGCTCTACTGAAGGAAATGCCATTATCTTTCCTGTGCCAGGCAGAGATTAATACATTCTTAGAAATTGAATCCAGACAGGGCTTCTAAATGATTTCATGTGACCTCCTGTATATCAGGGCTATTAAATACTACAAATTACCTATGATAAGACCAGAGATTGCAACCTATTTAAAACTCTGCGCATTTTTTTTTCCCCTTCTGCTCTTCCCTTGTTCCCCAAGTATGAAGTGTAGGCACAGAGTGAGTCTAGCAAGGTAACGGTAAAATCCAGAGAAACTGGCTGAAATGTATCTGGGTAATCCCCAGAACTCCCTCACTGTCCCTGGTAATCTGATCTGGGCTAATTTCCTCCTCAGATCTGAAACTGGTGATCAGTGTGAGCCTGAGCATGAAAAGAACAGACACCAGTTACCACCCGTGAGATCTCTCCATTGCTTCCCCCCCCAGATTTTGACCATCTCGTCAACATTTCATGTCTAGCATTGCAAAATCTTGGTGGTAGCCAAGGGAAAAAATACTGGAACGAAGCAAGACCAGAAGCTGAGTTGGTATATCACCAAGGTGTGAGAATTATTCTTGACATTGCAAGTACCTGTCTAAAGCTCGCAACTCCAAAGCATAAATATTTTTTAATGTTGGACCACAAGGGTAATAAAAGGAGACAAAGCAAAGTCCAGATTCAGAGAGTGACAAGAGAAAGACTCTGGTCTACGGATGTTGAACATATGCATTTCTCTCACCTTCATAAGCATCCTCCTTCTTTCCCCATATCCTCTCAAATAGAAGTGTGTAGAAATTGCTGGGTGTTCCAAGTCAGACCATGAAGAAGATAAATTCTGTGTTGTTTCAATTGAAGTGGATAAACACCCTTCACCTCTGTTTACCCATGTTTATCTTCAGCCATACTGTTGTATCTACAGATTGAAGAATTTCTTCTAAGAGTAACAGAAGAGCTTCTTTTTTTTTTTTTTTTTTTTTTTTTTTTTTTTTTCCTTTTTAAAGAGCAAATTTTGCCTGAAATGCTTCAAGCCCACCGGTCTCAAAGTTTAGCAGTTTGCAGCACTGGGAAACCGCATCTAACTTCAAAGCTGAGTTTCTGTAACTTCTGTTTCCATTTTTGCATCTTGCCATGTTGTTGGCAGCGAGGTCAAATGCCCCATGTTATCCAATATTCTCCCTGCGCACAGGTCCCACTGCTTAGAAATCAAGTCCTCTTACTTCTTTTTGTCAAACTGAAGAATCTGAGTTAATGTGTTGCACAGAACCGCTTGTTTCTAGCACCTAGATTATTTTATTCTCCTATGGTCTTACTTTATTATGTCTCCCTTTTGAAAGTAGAGTTCAAAAAAACCAACGGTTTATATTACCAGTTGTTTTTGTCAGAACAAGATAGTTTCCTTGTTTCTACTTGAATCTCTCTCTTTTTTTTTTTTTTTTCATTCTAGCTCTGGACTCCAGAGAGTTTTGGCCTCGTTATGCTGCAGCACTGAGTAGAGGTGGGGATTAAATCCTTCAGGTTCAACTGTTTTGAGAGTTTCCTGCTCCATAAAAGTAGCCTTTTTCCCTGATTTTTGCTGTATTTTCCTACATTGCAGAAAATACAGAATGGGCTCTGTATCAGAATCTCATCCTTTCCCACCACTTGCTGAAATAATAATTCTTCCTGACATCTGCAGGTTTTATTAGCACAATTTTATGTACTTTGTGAAAATTTCATAATAAAGTTCATGATACTGTAAACTGCAAGTTGTGTCAAACCAAAGTAAAACCTGACCCAGGCGTAGTCTGTGACAGATGCTTAGGGGAAGATTATTAGAAGGACAACTCTGTACCTTCCTGATTTCAAAATCAGCAGTTAAAAGGCAGCCAAACCTGATGTTTAATATTACTTAGGAAAGTTTCATGTTTTTTAAAATCCATGTATACTTTTGTTCTCTGCAGTATTTTTGAAAATGACTTCCACCCTTTAATTCACACTGAGAAGAAAAATACATTCTTGTAGCAGGTGCCCTATATTGTATTATGAAAAAGAGTGAATAATCATTCCCTACTTACCTTCTCTATTCCAGATTTTATAGGCCAGGTATTATGTCCTCTCTTTCTTTTTCAGGTATTCTCTTCTTAAAAAAGGCAGGAGGGTGTTATAATTTTCTGCACCTATTTTGAGGCAGAATGACCAGAACTACCATGGTTTTATATGCGGCATGAGGATATTTTCTTCATTTTCATTCTCTGCTCATATTCTTTTATCTTATTTTCCCTTTTGTGGGGCACTGAATTGATGCTTTACGGTGAATTATTCACAATCATGGAGATCTTTTTGGCATAGATGAGTCTACAGCCTGTGCGTGTGTCTGTATTGCACCTGTATTACTCTCCACCCAGTGACACTGAATTTCTCCTGGTTTTCTAATACTCTGGCAGTTAGTACTGTGAGCTTTTTTAGCTTGGATAGTGTTGGATAATTCTCTGTTATTTATCCATATATGACCAGCATAGTTGGTGACATAAACTCCTGGGAGGACCCTGCTCAATAACTGCCCCTAGTCTGAAAAATAGGTAATTTTTCTTGTAACCATCTCATAACTGCTCAGTTTAAGGCACTTTGCTGTGAAACCTCCTCAAAGCCTTTCTAAAAATCCTTGTGCCCTTGCTGGAGTGCAATTACTGATTCCTTCAATAGAACTTTGTTAAAAAGGCTTTGTGCAGAGCAAGGAAAGAGTCTGAATATCACTTACTTGGCATTAAAAACTGTGGTGGCTTTACTTGGTTAAATTTAAGATAATTTCAAAAGGAGAATGTGTTTTTCTACATAGGACTGGGATCTGGCATTTGGGATATACAGGTTGTACCCTTTCTCTGCCAAAAATCTGTCTTACTGAGCGAGTTGTTTCATCTTCCTTCAGTGCAGTTGCTCAGAGGTGCAATCATTACTTATTTCTTCCTCTCCTTCTATTTAGCTTCTAAGCAGGATAGGGGCAGCACACTTATATCTAGAATTTTCTTCAAAACATTTTATTTAGTAACTCTGGATGATGTCATAGTCCAAGCTGATAATGCTTTTATTAAGGTCAAATAGTCTGATAAGGGCATTAAGTCACTGTTTTTAATCAAGCTCTGTTTCACTCTTTCAATTAATTTTTTTTTTTTTAAATTTTGATGAGTCGTCGTCTCGATGGGAATATTTGTTTTCACCGCAAAATCAACCATCATGCTGAAATAAAACATTCTGTGTTATTTCAAGCAAAATTAATTTGCTTTAATTTTGCTGTTTTAAAGAATCTGCTTGGACTCTAGCATTAATAATATCAGCAATAAAAAAAAAAAAAAGCTAGGTGCCTTTTTCATGAGATTTCACTTAGGTGTGATAATTAAGAAATGGGAAGAGGACAAAAAAATCACGGTGCCTCTGCACTGAAGATGTTGTGCCTTGAGAGTCTGAGTAATAACTGTTGGGTCAGTGACCATAAACCAGTCCTATAAATGCAGAATATAAGATCTGAAGGGGGGCATTTCCTCACAACGATTATGCCACCAGCTAATGGTAATATCCAGGGGGTCACCCGTCCTTCCTCCCTCCCCATTTAAAGTGACACCATCCCCGTTTTCACTCTGCATCTATCATAAAGACACATTGATTTCCTTTCGGAGGAAAACACATATTTCTTCCCTCCTGCTAAGAAGATAAATCTGACAGATTTTAATCAAATGTAGTTGTTCACAAATATAGAAATGTTTCCAGTGTCACAGACGAAAACCTTTTTGTTTTTCTTTTCTTTTTTTTTTTT